>PVKV010024033.1:0-32189 GCA_004027835.1 Alouatta palliata
GTCATTCAGGTGGGGGCTCAGGAATTTCTGGCACCCGAAGTGAGGTAAGCAGCATAACGCATCAGCACATTTCCATCTTACCGAGAAGGAACTAAAACATTAAGATTTATGTTACTGTTACCGATTGTCTCTTCCAAGAAAAGAGGAGCCAGGTGCAGAAGCAGAACATGAGAGTGGACGTGGAACGTGACCACTGAGGCGCAGCGTCACACAGAGACAGGTCAGCCCCGGATGTCTGCGGGCCTCCCTGACAGCCGACAGGTTTTACCGCAAGAGCCTGGAGAAGCGGCGTTTTCTCCTAACCTCCCCAGGAAGGAGATGTCTCCCTAAACAGCGGGCGCTTTCCACAGCCGAGGCGCCCTCCAGCAGCCCTTATGCGGGCGTGACAGAGGGCTGAGAGCATCTTGCCTCGGTGTCATTCATTTCCCAATGTCACCCCAGGTTCCGAGTTCCGGCCTGAGAGGCAGTAGTAAAAGAATTAAGATCGCCTATGAATAACTAAGGTCACATATGAATAGCTAATAACTGCTACGGTTGTATTTCTGGTTACTTTCGTCTTCATTATTTATATGGAAATAGGCTGAGGCCTTTTGCTCCTGCCTCAGGGCTTATGGGATCTCCCCGCTATGTCAGCCTCCTCAGAAGCAGAGCCAATGCCACACCACACTTCCTGTCGAGCCTGCAGAACCGGGAGCCGATTAAACTTCTTTAAGAATCTCCCAGCCTCAGGTGTTTCTTCATGGCAGGGTGTGGGGGCGAGCGCACACCCTGAGCCTTCTGGGTGACACCTGCTGCTGTCCCCAGGCTGGGCCAGGCCATGGCTCAGGAACATGGCTGGGAACGTGGTACCAGGGCAGGGTCAGGGCTCTGTCGTGGGGTCAGGACGTCTAGGTGGCTCCTTCCTAACCCTCAGCCTTTTGGCTCTTGTCCTGGCTTACTGGGCTGGCAAGGACCTCCAGGAAGACGTTAAACAGCCATGATGTCTGACAGGCCAAACGAGGCCCACAAGCCATCTGTGTCCTCGCTCGGGGGCTGCAGCGTGGTGACCTCATGGCCGTCTGCGTCCTTGCTCGGGGGCTGCAGTGTGGTGACCTCATGTTGAAGGGCTGCACCGAGGGGGCCAGCTGAGGGTCTTGAGGTGGGAGGTCATCTGGTCATCTGGGTGGGCTCTCACAAGGGTCCTTATTGGAGGGGACAGAGCCTGGGAGAGGAGGGAAGACACCTTGGGGCTGGGTTTGAAGATGGAGGAGCTGGTGGCCTTTGGAAGCTGGAAAAGGCGGGAAGCGATGCCCCCACAGCCTGCAAAGGAAACAGCCCCTCGGACCCTCTGATGTTGGCCCGGGGAGGCCACGTCCTACCCCCGGCCTCCAGAACTGCTGTGGATGTGTTTGTGTTGTTTCAAGCTCCAGGTCTGTGTGATTTGTTACGCAGCCTCGGGAAACAGCTGTGTGGACACCAGGGCCCCGCTCTGTTCCTGCCTTCTGGGCTCCAGGACCCGGGCATCCCGCCTCTCACTGTCCTTGTGGCGCTCTGCGGAGCCCTGTCCTCCTGTTCGTGTCTGTGCTGCATTCTGGGTTGTTTTTTTTTTCCAGTTCACCAATTCTCTCATCGCTGTGTTTAATCCGCTGGGAGTTACTCACTTGCTCCCTCTCTCCCTCCCCCACCCTTTCTCTATCCTTTCTGTCTTTGTCTGTCTCTGTTTCTCTTTGTGTTTGTGTCTCTGTCTGTCTCTGTGTCTCTGAGTCTGTCTCTCTGTCTCTGACTCTGTGTCTTTGTCTCTCTCTGTGTCTCTGTCTCCCTGTGTCTCTCCCTTTCTGTTCTTCTCCATGACGTTCTCTTTGTTAACTTTCTGCCCATGCTGTGTGTGCGCAGAGGGGAGAGGAAGAAGCATCTGGGCGTTTGCAGAACGCTAGTGCCCTGTGCTTCATGTGCGTCACTCCATTTAATCTAAAATAAAGCCCCTGCGGTGGAGAACATTTCTATCTTCCAGATGTGGAGATCAAGGCCCAGCGAGTCCTCTGTCGCTCACTGTGGTAGAGACGATCTCACAGCCCATCTGGGTGGTTTCCAAAGCCATTCTCTGAAGTGTTTTCCACTTCATGTGACTAAGAAAGTTACGATGGCCCCAAACACTTGCTTCATGTGCTCAAACAGAGTGTCCTCCCACCCCATTCTGTCCCTGGGGTAACACCATTCTACAGCTTTCCCCAAACACACGCAAGTGAAATGTAAACATGTGTGTGTGTGATCGTCAGCTGCTATTACCGCGTGGGGATGCCGGACCGGGCCCCGCCCCTTCAGGCCGAGGCTTCAGTCCCCAGCGTTGTCTCCAGATGCTCGTGCCTGACCCCTCATGCCCAGCTGTTCCTGCTCCTTCGGGTGTTGCTCCCGAGGAGTCCCTAGCCGACTTCCCACTGCAACTCTTACCCCGGAGCTTGACCAATGACAGCAACATCTTTCAATACTTGAATCCTCGCTTGTTCTTTCTTTTGAGGTAGAGTCTTGCTCTGTCCCCAGGTTGGAGTGCAGTGGCCTGATCTTGGCTCACCGCAGCCTCTGCCTCCCGGGCTCAAGCGATTCTCCTGCCTCAGCCTTGGGAGTAGCTGGGGTTACAGGCAGCCACCACCATGCTTGGCTAATTTTTGTATTTTTGGTAGAGACAGGGTTTCATCATGTTGGCCAGGCTGGTCTCCGACTCCTGACCTCAGGCGATCCGCCTGCCTCGGCCTCCTAAAGTGCTGGGATTACAGGTGTGAGCCACTGGGCTCGGCCTCATTCTTCTTAATACTAAGGTGAGAGCTGCTGGGGGCAGTGTGCATGGTGCAGCCGCTGTGGAAAGCAGTAGCCAGATCATTTCTCAGAAACTTACAGATGGAATTTCTGTATGAGCCAGCAGTTACCCAGCAGAACTGAAGGCAAGGTCTCAGAGATGTGTGTGCACCCAGCTTCACAGCAGCATTATTCACGATAGCTAAATTTCGGAAGCAGCTGAAGTGTCCATCGACGGATAAATGAACAAACGTGGTCCGTCCATAAAGGGAACATGATTCTGTTTTAGGAAGGAAAGGGTCTCCAACAGTTATGATGACACGATGGACCCCCGAGGATGTTACGCTGAGTGAAATAGGCCAGTCACAAAAGGGCGAATATCTTATGATTCCACTCAGATGTGGTCCCTGGAGGGGTCAAATCCCTACAGACAGAAAGTAGAATGGTGGCTGCCAGGAGCTGGGGGAGGCAGAGTGGTGTGAGTGTTTAATGAAGGCAGAGCTTCATTTCTTCAAGATGGAAAGTTCTGGAGATGGATGGCAGTGATGGTGGCACAACATTGGGAATTAGTTTAACACCATTGAACCATCCACTTAAAAATGGTTAAGGGTGTATTTCATGTTATGTGTATTTTACCACAATAAAACATTAGCCAAAAACTTGCATGATGTATCCTACAGTATAGATGTGCTGTGATTTATTCCATATTTTCTTATCGAGGGGCATTCAGATTGTTTCTAGTTTTTCCCCCCTACTATTACAAAAATAGCTTCAGTAAATATTCTTGAACATAGGTCCTGACAAACTAGAATTTTGATTTCTGTAGGATAGATTCCCAGATGTGGGTGACTGAGCAAAACATCTCTATCATTTTTATTTTACTAGGGAATTCTTTCTCATAGGTAACAGCCACCCCGTCCCATCAGGAGTGCATGGGAAAGCCTGTTTCCCTTCACATTATCTGCCTTTTTACTTTCCTTTTTTTTTGAGACAGAGTTTCGTTCTTGTTGCCCAGGCTGGAGTGCAATGGCACGATCTAGGCTCACTGCAACCTCCGCCTCCTGGATTCAAGCAATTCTCCTGCCTTGGCCTCCCGAGTAGCTGGGATTACTAGTGCTCACCACCACGCCCGGCTAATTTTTTATTTTTAATAGAGACAGGGTTTCTCCATGTTGGTCAGGCTGGTCTTGAACTGCTGACCTCAGGTGATTCACCCACCTTCGGCCTCCCACAGTGCTGGGATTACAGGCGTGAGCCACCACGCCTGGCCTTTACTGTTTTTCCAGTGTGATGGGTGCACCATGGCATTTCCCAGTCCTGGGTGTAGAGCAGATGAGCGTGAGTTTCTTGGCTAAACAGCAGGATCCTAATCTCGCCTTCCATGCTTGCTAATTTCCCTTTTCTTTGCCAGAAACATGCTTCTATTAGGCTCCATGCGATAGAAAGTCTCCACTGGCATATTTGAGGGGGGTGTCCTTAACAGATGGCATCTCTCACGCCTATCAGCCAAGCACTTAGGGAGGCTGAGGCGGGTGGATCACTTGCAGTCAGGAGTTCAAGAGCAGCCTGGCCCCTACTAAAAATTTTTGTATTTTTAGTAGAGACAGGGTTTCACCATGCTGGCCAGGCTGGTCTCGAATTCCTGACCTCAGGTGATCTGCTCGCCTCGGGTTGCCAAAGTGCTGGGATTACGCCACACCCGGCCTATTGGTTCTATTTCTCTGGAGACCCCTCACTACTACAGGTACGCCTCCCCGGGCCTCAGTTTCCCCTTCTGTCCATCAGTGAGGCTGGAGGCTGCCATGGGCTGTGAGCTCACACCCGGCCCTCCTGCCCCTGCCCCTGCTCCTGGGGCAGCCTGCACAGGCCAGGCAGTGGCGGAGACCCACCTTCCCCACCTGGCCTCTGTGGTTCAGTGGCTGACCTCTCAGCCCAGAAATGGAAACTTTTTCTCTTGCAAAACAGAAAGTGTCACCATTAAACCCTCACTTCCCACTGGCTCCCCTGGCTGGCCCCGGCACCCACCGTCTGCTTTCTCTGCCTGTGAACTGGCCACTCTGGGAACCTCGTGTGCGTGGAGTCACACGGTGCTTGTCCTTTTGTGGCTGTGTGCCTCCGCCGTGACGTCGAGGCTCCTCCATGCTGCGGGGGGTGTGGGAGCCCCTCCTGCCTGAGGCTGAGTGATCCTACCCTGCAGTGGACACGGGGCTGCTGCTTCCACCTGGCCGCTGTTGTGAACTGTGCTGCTGTGAACGCGGTGCACAAACGTCCATCTTTTTAAGGCTGAGAACTATTCCATGTATATAATAACTTGGTTTTGTAGTTTAAATTGAGATAAAAACTTAAGACCTCAAACCAACCTTGGATTCTGTGGCCAGGTAGTTGGTGGACGATGCTGCTCTGTGCCTGGGGCAGGCGTCCTGCTCTCTCACAGCCCTGGGCAGCGCCCCAGCAGTGTCCCCTCCGGCCACACTCCTGACCTGGTTTTGTAAAGCTGGACAAACACAGGGGGCCCCCACTGGTGGGTGGGGCAGCCTGACCGGGGTCAGAGGTATGGGGAGAAAACATGGAGGTCCACCCAAGAAGGGGAGCGATTGTGCCACAGTTGAGGGGGCCACAGCGACTGTGTGATCACACGGCCTCGGTCACCCTCTGGAGGACCCTCCACATCCTGAACTGTCCAGAAACTCAGGAGCCTCACCCAGATGCAAAGTGAGGTTGGTCCACACTGGAGTCCTGACCCATGAGGGCTGGGACCCCCAGGACGCACAGCAGCCCCTCACGTCGCCTCGCAAGCCCCCAGGGCCTTGTCTCCGTAGCCCGAGGAGCACCCGCTGCTCACCTTCGCTCCTGCTGGGAGCCCTGCCCGATCCCACGGAGTCTGGGCTCCATCCACGCGGCTCACAGGACCTGCGTCCCCGTGCAGAGGCGTCCAGGGCCGGTGCCCTCCTCAGACCCGGACCGGGTGAGCGGGGAGAGCCCGGGCGGCGCTGCAGGGCTGGAGGGCGCGCGGGCGCGTGAGGGGCGGCAGGGGTGGGGGCGCTGCCGGGCGGGAGGGCGCGGGACGAGCACGCGGGCTGCAGGGGCGGGGTGCGGGCCGGGCTCCGGGCGAGGAGGCAGGGGTCGAGCCGCCCCTCTCCAGGGCCGGGTCCGCCCACGGCCGTCCGGGGAGCCCCGAGCCGGCCACACCTGGGCGCTCCTGAAGCCGCAGCGGCTGCCTGCGAGGCCGGGACGACCCGCTCGGGGCGCGTGGGTGGGCGGGCGGCGACCCGGCGCCGGGGACGGAAAAAGTGAGTGCGCGGCGGCGCGGGGCGGCCTGACGGGAAGGCGGGAGGCGAAGCGCTGACGGCGCCGCGTTATCTCCGCTGCCGCCATCGGGGACGCCTGGCCCCAGCCCGGCCCGGGGGCAGCGACCGCTTCCTCCCTCCCCGCCCGCTTTGCCTGAGTATCGATCTGAGCTCATGTCTTTTACGCAAACGCAGAGTGTGTCAATCGGTTCGGCTGTTTCTTTTCTTTTTGAGACGGGGTCTCGCTCCGACGCCCAGGCTGGGGTCGGTGGCGCCACCGCGTTTCTCTGCGGCCAGGACCCCCGGGCTTCAGGGACCCTCCCCTCAGCCTCCCGAGGAGCCGGGACCACCACACCCGGATGATTTCTAAATGTTTCTCTAGAGACAGGGTCTCCCTTTGTTGCGCAGGCTGGTCTCTAACTCCTGGGCTCAGGCGACCCTCCCGCCTCGGCCTCCCCAGGTGCTGGGATTACAGGCCACGCGCCCGGCCTCAACTGGGTTTTTCATTGTAATGTGGCATTTTCTGATGCTCAGATTGCTCCCGTGTCATTTTCACGCGGCCCTGCCTTTGGGGACAGCGAGTTGTCCTGCCCCGCGCGGGCGTCCCCTCACGGTCTCCGGTGACCTGACCCTCGGTGGGGAGCCCTGAGCCCCCTCCCTGCTCCTGCCGCCCCAGCTCTGGCTGCGGGAGACCCCAGGGCGGCTGACGCCCCTGGCCGGCTTTGGGCGACTTTGCGATCGCAGAGCCAGCGCCGTGAGCCGCCCCGTGTGCTCTGCCGCTGCGCACCTTTGCCGGTGACCCCCGGGAAGTGTTTCGGCGGGGCTTGGGTGTTGACAGGGCAAAGGGCAAGTGCCCGCTGCCTGCTAAACAGCGCCCGCGGGCTCCAGCTTGGCTTTCCGCCAGCCCGGCTCCTGCTTCCTGCAGCCTGGCCAACAGCCGCTCCGTGTCAGAGCTCTGCCAGCCTGCTGGGTGTAGTTTTAACTTTGTTATTGAGAGAAACTGAACACCCTTTCACTATTTTGGGGGTGTATGTATGCACACATGCACTGCCACATGTATGTATGGCACGTATACACACCTGCACACACACCCGAACGCAATACCTCGTGTATGTACACATGCAAATTTGCATGCACACGTAGGCACGCTCACACACATTTTCTCTGTGTAGACGTGTGCCTGCCAGCATATTCGCTTTTTTGTGATGGTGCAAATATTTTCCCTCAGTTTGTTTATGATTTTGTTTTTGCCAAACTAAAGTTTTTGGTTTTCCAATATGTGGAGTTCAGTGTCTCGGTCTTTTCTTTCACTGCTCCCTGATGCTTGTCCTTTACCTTTGGGAATCCCTTCTCCTCCCACACTGTAAGAATGCACCCACGGCTTCTTATTTCTTGTAGGGTTCTTTTTTATGCTTCTCTTTCTGCTGCATTTGGGATTTGTGCACATGAGTCTAACTTCATACTTTTCCAAATGGCTATCCCTGTCCCTGTGCGGTTATTAAAAAGTCTCTTTCCCCGCTCTGATTTGGGTCACAGGGACTGGTCTGTTCTGTCCCACCTGTTCGCATTATAGTAAGTTTCCCCTGAGCTCATAAAGCTGATCCCTTTTCACTTTCTTTTCATGGTTTCTTTTGGCTGTTACTTGCTTGTTAATTTTTCCATATGAGCATTATAGTTCCAGAAATGTGGTTTTTTATTGGGATGGTGTTAAATTTACAAATTGCAGAGGAAGAACTTGCATGTGTCCTGTGTGCAGCGGCGACGCCTCGGGGCCGGGGGTCCGGGTGGCTGGAGTTCAGCCTCTGCACAGGCTTCCCGCATTTCCAGCGTGGATTTTGCAGGTGGAACTGCATCACCTGCAAAGACCCCAGGCTGCTTTCCCTCCAGGGCCTGATCTGCCGGATCTGGCTGGGAGTTCCCAGAGCGTCGAGGCCTCCACGCCTGTCCCTGACACAGGCATGGCAGTTCTGCCCCTCGTCCCCTCCAGGACCGGGCTTCAGGGAGGTAAGCATAGAATGAGCCCCTGGGCGGGGCAGTGGGTGGGTGGCTGTGATGCCCGAGGGCCTGGCAGGGCTCCCTTCTCTGCACCATCCCTGCTGCCACCAGCCAAGGACCCCAGCAAGGTGATGGGGCTCAAGCAGGCGTGGTCCTGCCTCCCCCGCCGCCCCTGTCCTGTGTACTTGGGGAGGGACCCACAGATGCTGTGTCCTGCCCAAAGCCCCTGGGCCCCTCCCTCATAGCCCGGGGGAGTCCTCCCATCCTGCTGTGGGGGCCCTGGCAGAAGGCACCACCCCTGCCTGTAGGGACTGGTGGACAAGGGGACAGGGGCTGGGGAGGCTGGAGCCAGGCAGACACAGGCACGGCCACTCAGGGATGCCTATGCCTGGCCAGGAGGCCTGGGGGCAGGGGCCATGGGACCCCCAGAAGGCTTGGACGTGGGGAGGATTGTGCCCCCACCCCGTGAAGTTGGAGGCACTTCTCAGTGGAGAGCTGCATGTGTGAGCGGGGCAGGGCTGGGAGGGCCTGTGTGTTTCTGGGACGGCGAGCGAAATGCCTGACCCAGGCCAGGCTCCAAGAAGTGGCCAGCACCCTCCACACACAGCCTCAGCCTGGCCGCAGCCCTGCCCCTCCCTGGAGACCTCCCTCCCTCCTGCCCACTACCCCCACAGCTGCCCAACAGGACAAAACTCCTTAGCTTGCGATCATATTTAATTATAATTATAACATAACAGAACCACAAGGAAGGGGGTCCCTCATCCCAGGTGCCCGCTGGCCTCCCGGATGCTGGTGGCCCCGCCCCAGGAGTGGGGTGCAGTGTGTGGATGGGAGGGGTGGCCAGGCCACAGCAGAGTGCTCAGCCCAGGGGGTTTCCTGTACCTTCCCACTCAGGCCCTGGTGGGAGGTTGGCCAAATGCCTTTAAATAATCGTGTGAATGGGTGCTTAGGGTAATCTCCAGTGTTGGCAAATGGGGGGCCCTGGGTGCCAAGGAGAACCCCCCAGTGTGGGTGAATGGGGGGCCCTGGGTGCCTGCACCAGTGCCCCCAAACCACAGAGGTTGCCACAGCTAGGAGGGGCAAGTCAGCCCCAGCCCTGCCCCCCTGACCATGGGAGCCTAGGACGTCCCTCACCTGAGTGGTGAGAAGGGCTGGGGTGGCGTGGCGGGAGGCCAGAGCACTGGCTGGGCCTGAAGGGCCTCCAGTTCTGCCTGGCCTCTTACTGCCTCAGTTTCCCTGCCCCACAAAAGGCCCGAGGCCCTGCCTGGGCACGTGTAAGGTGGAGGGAGTTCCTGCCTGCCTCCACAGCCAGGAGCTCTTGGAGCCTTCCCTGAAACTTCTCTAGGCCTGGGAGAGCAGCTGGCTTCCAGGGAGTCCCCAGCTCCACACACCTCCCACCCCACCCCGTGCCCAGTCTTGGGCCCTGTGTCCAGGGCGTCTCAGGATGCCCCCTCCAGGGACACCGTGGTTGCTCCAAGGCAGTCTTCAATCAGGCCCCCAGGTTCAGGCAGGGGGCTCCAGGGGTGGCAGGCAGGGCCACGACGTCTTCAACCCCAGGCCACAGGCAGCAGCAGCAGCAGCAGCAGAGATTCAGGGAGCCAGACGCAGGCAGCTCTGTCCAGGCATCCAGCCCTCCCTGTAGGTGGACGGTGACACCTGCTGCCTGGGCTCGCTGTGGGCATCCAGATGTGAGTCCTGCGGTGGGGCTGTGCCTGGCAGGGCTGTGCCTGGCAGGGCTGTGCCTGGCAGGGCTGGCGCAGGTGCAGGATGGCACCCCCGTCACCCCCAGGCAGCTCAGCCCCTGGGTGGCCTGCACCGCCCTGCACCCTGCCTGCGCCTCCTGAGGGAAGGAGCTGACCCTGGGCTCGCGTTGGAGGGTCTGCAGGACGATGGTGGCCAAGGAAGCCCATCAGAGGGGCCAAGAGCAGTGTCCATCCTCTGGCCTCAGTGGCCGCGGACTCCGAGGGCCTTCGGCTGAGCCCCTGCGGGCCGGGGACGACGCGCCCAGCCCACTAGAGAACACGATAGTGGCGTACTCCGTCTGCTCAGGGACACAGGGCGCGGGGGGCTCCGGGGTCTTCTCTCGCCAGTGGAAGTCCAGCTCCCCATAGTCCACGGAGAACACAGGCACGGCTGAGGGGTCCTCCTTCTTTCGGGAGAGAGGGAGGGGGAGTCAGCCCCCACGGCCCACCCCAGGAAGGAGGCCTGGCTCCACAGCCTGGCTGCAGTGTGGTCACCGAGGCTGCGCACCTCACGGAGCGCCGCTTGCCCCGGGCTGTCCCATCACTGCCCTCTGTGTGACCTGGGGACGCCACCCCTCCTCTCTGGCTCAGTGTCCCCTTCTAAAATTTCCCTGGCATTCTTGTAGATTTAGGATCCAAAATGTGACTTTTCAAGCTCTCCAGTGTAAGGTAGGAAGTGACCGAGCCCACCCCACGCCCTCACAGGCAGTCACACGCAAGGGCCCTTCACCCCCTGAGACTGCAGGCAGGCGGGGGCCCCAGGTCGTAGCTTTAGGGATTGAGGTTGCTTCAGGGGGCCGAGGAGGCAGGGTCCTGGCCAGAATGGCGTTTGAGACCTGCAGGCCATGTGCTTCCACCTCTGCCCACCCGGGAAGGAGAGACTCACCAGGGCCTGGTCGGTGTGCTGGACTCCCATGGCCCCTGAAGACAAACACACTTGGGATTACCAGGCAGACCCTCAGCAGCACTCTCCGGGGGGGGGGGGAGTATTAGCCCAAGGGCCTTCATCACTGGTGGGGAGGTGAGGAAGAGGGGTGCAGGAAGGGTGGAGGGAGTGAGGGCTGCCAGCAGGGCTGGGGAGCAGGCTGAGGGGCCGGGATAACGTTACCTTGTGCAGCCCGGGGGCAGGTGGCGACCAGGACCCAGGCCAGCAGCAGCAGGCTGGCCAGCAGGCCGACCACCACGCCGACCACCAGGCCTTGGAACTGGCTGGCTGGCCCAGGTGAGGGGCTGGGGTGGGCTGTGGGCACATCTGGGTTTCTCTCTGGAAGGGCACAAAGGTCAGGGTTAGGATGGGGTCAGGTTGGAGGATCAGGGGCAGGGTGAGGGCAGACTAGAGGGGCTGGGGTGCTTCCAGAGTGAGAGGACAGGACGCCAGTCACCGTTCCCTGGGTGTGGGACGGAGCCCTGCACTGGAGCCATGGGGTCCCTGCCCTACCACCCTGGGGCTCATGTTCCTGTGCAGGAGGGGCACCCACCCCCGGCCTGGCCCGGCCCGGCCCGGCCCGCCCCTGCCTGACCCTGCTCGGGGCCTCCTAGGCCCCACCTGTCACCCTGAGCTCTGCTCTCGGGCTCTCTTTGATCTGCGCCTTGGGGGCCAGGGAGATGGCCCCGCAGAGGTAGGTGCCGCTGTCATTCCGCCGGGCCCTGAGGACGCTCATACGGAAGTCGCGTCCGTTGGGCAGTTGTGTGACTTGGAAGCGGCAGTTGTGGCCGGGCTGGCTCCGGTCCTCGGGGAAGGCGGCCAGCTTGTCCGTCTGGTTGCTGGGGCTCACGCGGTACCAGTTCAGCACGAAGCTATCCGACGTGTTGGAGAAGCTGCAGGTGAAGGTGGCGTTGTCCCCCTCGGCCACCATGAGCAGGGGTGGGGAGAAGGTCGGGGGGTTCCAGGGCCTGTCCCGGGAGTCTGAGAGATGGAGAGAGGTGAGGAAGGGGCTGGGCGGCCCTGCAAGGCATCCTTGGCCGCCTGCCCACCTCCTTCGGGCAGCAGGCAGTCTGGAAGGGTCCCGGTGAGTCTCTCAGGGCCTCTGCTGCCTGGGGACGGGCGCTTGAATCCACGGCAGGGCCTCCTCCTTTTACTTAAGGCGGGGCTTCTGCCCTGTGCCTGGCTCTGACCTAGATCCCCCCAGTTTCTTACTAAGAGCCTTCACCCCCTTCCCTGTTGAGGTCAGTGCCCAGAGAGGGCTGTTCAGGGGCTACCCATCCTGGCCCCTGACCCTTGGGCATCCTGGCCTGGTCCTGTCTGCACTGCTCTGGCACCGGGTAGTGTGATTGGGCTGCGTGGGTGGGGGTGCTGCCATGGAGACCCCAGCCCTGGGAGGAGTGCGGCCCCTCGTCAGGCTCATGATTCAGTCTTTGCCCCGTTCCCAGGACAAGCTCAGAGCTGGGAGCCACACCCAGCTCCCAGGGACCACGTGTGTGGACATGACTGCCCTAGGCAATGGGCAGTGGGGCCTCCACATTTTCCAGCAAGACTGTAGGGACTGGAGCTCACAGCAAAGATGCTTCAGAAACCAGATGAGCCACTGCTTCCTACGTGGACAGACATGGGCCTCCCAACCCTGGGCTTCCTAAGACAAGGACCTGCTGAAATGTTCGCCCGCCAGGGCCAGGGCCTGGGAAACCCACGCAGCACCCAGGGGGCTGCAGGTCTTCTGCAGGTGGGAGCACCACAGAGGCTTAAGATCCAGGCCCGAGATGCTGCACACCCACATGTCCCGTGCCGCAGGGTTCCCCAAATAAGGCGCCAGCCCTGCACTGTCAGACCTGGGGGCTGTAACTCAGTCTCAGCTCTGTCCCGGGCCTGCATGGGGCCCCCCACGTGGTGATACAGATTCCAGGCCCTGGTTGCCACGGCTGCAGTCAGGTGGACTCCAAGGTGGGTGGTGGTGATAACCCAGGGAGCAATCAGCTCAGAGGACAAGAAGCCACTGCCCTGGTGTCCCTGCAGCCAGGCTGGCCCAGAGCCTGCTGGCTGGACACCAGAGGTCACTGGGGCTGTGCCAGAGCACATGTGACCAGGACCAACTCCTAGTGCCCACCCCCACTGGGTACCTCCCGGGGGATTCGCAAGGTGTCTGAAGTGACCTTGAGGCCACACCCAGAGTGTCCCTGTTCCCTCCGTGCCCACAGCCTCCTCGCCGCCCAGCACTTGCCTCCTCCACCTGTGTGCCTGTCCCCCAGCGTCCTGGTGGCGTGCCTAGAGGTGGCAGGGGTGGGGGCTGGCTGCACCGGGGCTGCTGAGGTGAGCCCCACTCTCTGAGACCTGAGACTGCCCCTTGTCTGCCGGCTGGCCAGGGGACGCTCCCTGTAAACCGTGGCAGGGCAGACCTGGGCATGTCGCAGCCTATCCGGAGTGGGTTTTGACCAAGGGGGGCTACGGGGCAGTGTGACTCTCAGGGCCAGTGGGCAGCCAGGCCAGGGCAGCGGGACCACAGTGGGGACACCCATCTGGCACTGGGAGACCTGCCTGAATGGAGGAAGATGACTGCCAGCATCAGGGCCAAGTAGGCTCCTGGGAAGCAGTCTGGGGCAGGGTGGCTGCAGCTGTCGCTGGGGCTAGGCTGGGACTGGGTGGAGCACAGAGCAGGGAAGCCCCGCGCCCTCTGGGTTTCTGAGGACGCAGTGGGGACCCACTGGCACCAAACCTGCAGGCAGCCCCTCAGGGGCTCCGCCTCCCAGGCCAGGGCTGTCATGTGGCTGTCGGCACAGACAGGCAGGTGAGGGACCTGTGAGCGGGGACCCTGCATGGTTAGGAAGTGCAAGGACGCCGCTGAGGGACCCCCCAATGTAGGGCGAGGTGCTGGCAACAGGGCCAAGGCTGCTGCGCGTCCACGCCGCCACATCCACGGAACCATCCGTGTGTTGTTCCTTAATTAAAAACATCACTGCTGTCTATTTATTTGCACACATTGGTGGAGAGATCTGCTCTTGACCTGATCTATGCTGGTTGACGACGGGCTCAACCCTTTTCCTGTCTGGCCTTGAGCCAGGACCCTGGGGTCCTGCACACCCTCCATTTTGGAATCCACCCCAGGGAGCAAGCCCAGCTGGGCCCCTTGGCCTCCTCTGCCCGCACTGACTGGCTGGGTGGGGTGGGAGCTACCTCAGCATCTGAGGCTCAAGCAGCCCCCTCTTCCGCCTCCCCCAGTGGCTCCCAGAGAGGCCGAGTGTGGGGGGCTGAGTGGTGACTTCTAGCAGGGCCTGCCTCACCTCAGTCCTCCAGCCACTTCCTCCAGGAAGCCTTCCTGGCCTCCCTCAGCAGGTAGAGTCTACTAGGAAGATGAGTATTCAGAAATGACCACTGGCTGGTCGTGGGTCGACTTGGATTTGAGGAGTTTCTGTGGGATGTCACTGTTTCCCTAGGTGCTGATGGGAGAAGGCTGTGCCCTGTGCAGGTCCGGAGGGAGAGAGCCTGTCCTGGGCTGTGGAACAGGCCGTGAACATCATGGGTGGTGAGGCAGGGGCACTGGCTCCCGCAGAGAGAGCACGTTGCAGGCCGCGCTTTCCGGAAGCGCACGGAGGAAGGTGTGCCTGCCCCATGGCTGGGCCGGAGGAACCAGACCCAGCAGCTCTGACTGCTATCCCATTAAGGACAAGGACACTGGCCAAAGGCTGTGCCAGGGTGAAGAGAACAAGCTTGTCCCTAGAAGGCCTGGCAGGGGCAAGGAGTGGGTCTTCTAAATTCTCAGAGTCACGAGTGTGTGTGGAGATGGGAAGGGCTGTGTGCCGAACCGAGTCCCTACAAATTCCCCGTGGAGGTTCTAACCCCCGTGACCTCAGAAGGTGGCCTTATGAAGAATAGGGTGATGGCAGCTGTGACTAGGTAAGATGAGGGCAGGGGGCCTGGTGGGTGCTGACCCAGCTCGCCTGGTTTCCTGCACAGAATCACCTGTGCAGAGACGAAGGCAGAGCCTGGTGGATACTTCCACAAGACCCGGAACACAGAGGGTGGCCAGAAAACCCCCAGCCAGGAGAGGCTGAGCAGAGCCCCTCAGAGCTGGGGGAGCCGACCTGGTGCAGCTCTGTCCAGCACATCCAGGCCCTGGATGGCAGAGGACAGGCTCTGTTTCTAAGCTGCAGTCAGGAGACGCTTAGCAGATCCCCTCAGGGCATGGGGAGTCGACCCGAGGACACATCCAGCTCCGGGTAGCGGGGGACAGGCTCTGTTTCTAAGCCACTGGGTCTGTGCAGCTCCAGCTGCCCAGTCCCCAAAGCACGTGTCAATATTCTGTTATCAATTCTGGGTGAGGGATATTCATTGTGTTTTTAAACTTTTTTGGTATATTTTTCAAAATAGTAGGTTGAAAATAATTTAAAAATCTGACTTTAAAAGTCCAGGTGCAGTGGCTCATGCCTGTAATCCCAGCACTTTGGGAGGCTGAGGTGGGAGGATCGTTTGAGCCCAGAAGTCTGAGACCAGTCTGGGCAACATAGTGAGACCCCCGTCTCCACAAAAAGTAGAAGAAATTAGCCTGGTGTGGTGGTGCGTGCCTACAGTCCCTGCTATTCCAGAGGCTGAGGTGGGAGGATGGCTTGAGCCCTGGAGGTCGAGGCTGCAGTGGGCCGAGATCACATCACTGCACTCCAGCCTGGGCAACAGAGTGAGATCCTGTCTTTAAAAGAAATGAACAAAAGAGTGTCCCGGGCTGGGCTGGGCAGTTTTCACAAATGATCCGATTTAATCCTCAGGACGCAGCATTGCCAGGAGGCCTTCTCACCTACAATCCGGAAGCCCATGGAGCAGCCAGTAAGGGCCAAGTCTTGCAAAAGGCCCAGAGCTCAGGGCGCGGCTCTGATGAGCTCACGGTGGTCCCATGCCACAGCAGAGGCTCTTACTTACGCTTCTGCCCTTGCCTATGGGCCAGCAAGCGACTGGGTTTGGGAAATCTCATAAAACACGAGGGAAACACCCCTGAGGCGGGAGGGGTGACTGTGGGATGACCAAATGGCAAAATGCAGTGGGTCATTCAGGAAGGAAAAGACACGTCCCGGAAGGAAGACCCTGCGGCCGGGCTGGCTGTGTCTGGGTCAGGACACACAGGACCCCGGTGATGCCCACTGCACTGTGCGGAGTGCCCTGTGCTGAGTGTTACGGGGGGTGAGGTCAGGGGGAACTGAGACTGCCGCCTTTGAGAGTCTCCTCTGCACAAGCGAGGGCGCCTGAAGCAGGAGTGTCTGGCTGCAGACCCCGACACAGGAGAGGCTTGGCTTCCCTCCTGCCTCAGCTCTTCCTCCCTGTGACGAGAGCCCCCTGCACTCCTCTAGTCTCCCAACAAATGTCTCTCTGGGGTGCCTTTTGGCTGCAGCATCTCCAGTTCTGAGTCCTGAGTGACCCACGGGCCTCCCCGAAGAGGTGGCACTGAGGCACAAAGGCAGGGCCCTGGCACCCAGGAGCAGGCCCTGGGAGAGGGGCTGAGGCAGGACCCCCCAGCACCTGCCACAGTGAAGGGGCACTGGGACCCCACGACGGGAGCCTCGAGGGGCGTCAGGGCCCCTTGTCTTGTCCTCTCACTGGTGTCACACCCTGGTGTGACAAGGCCCAGAGGGACCGTCTTGGCTGGGCCTGAGGAAAACCACCCTCCCCAGGCCTCTCCATCCCCAGGTGCAGGCTGGCCGGGCACAGAGGGTCAGCAGGCATAGAGGGTTGAGGGATGGGCTGTGGGCGTAGATGGCCCAGGGACACCGGCAGCCCAGGAAAAGCCTCCCCCTCTCCTCGATCTGGGAGAATGAGACCAAGACCTCTCCCAGGGACCACCTGAACAGGGCTCC
Source organism: Alouatta palliata (assembly GCA_004027835.1). Classification (NCBI taxonomy): domain Eukaryota; kingdom Metazoa; phylum Chordata; class Mammalia; order Primates; family Atelidae; genus Alouatta; species Alouatta palliata. The sequence continues at coordinate 16,565 of PVKV010024033.1, forward strand.
GGGAGGGCCCTGGAATCTGGGCAGACATGCAGGCGGGCTACGGTCCCCACCTAGGAGGGTTCCTGGAGGCAGAAGACCTGTCCTCACTCAAATAGGTACCTCTTTGATGTAATTAGAAAGATGAGTTCATCTAAACTTTGACGTCGTAAAGCCAAGGTCAGTCCCATATGGGGCTGGTCGCATCCTTAGGAAAACTCAAGTGAGAATCGAGGATGCCGGGCCGGGAGAACCACCCATAGACTCACCCCAGCCAAGGTGGGGGGCCCAGCCTGACCTGCCATTCTACCGAGACACACAGCGCCCAGGACTGGCTGAGATAGGACAGAGGTCCTGCCTGCCCAGGAGCAGAGAGGGGACTTGGGACCCGGGAAGAGTTACCTGGGCAAGGGGCAGCTCGGGGTAAGGGCAGAGCTTTGCCCGCCACGGCACCCTCCCGACCTGCCAGGGACTGAGGGTGGAAGGTCCTTCCAGACCCCTGACCCCAGGACGCCTGACCGCTGACCCCACCTACCTAAGAACCATCCTGGCCGAAAGCCCAGCTGTAGCACCGCCCAGATGACCGGCCAGGGTGCCCGTGGGACCTGCATGCCGGGAGCAGCCCGGCCGGCGCCAGCCACTGCCTCTACTGCTCAGGCAGATTTGAGCGGAAGGGAAACTGTCCCAGGTCAGGTTGAAGGGAGGGTGCCCGCCCCTTGCTCCCGCCCCCTCTTCCTCCACCTCCATGTGGGCGGGAGTGACAGAGGCAGTGCTGGCGGAGGGGGAGAGGAGGGGTAGAACTGGGGAGGTGGGTGGGGGAGGGAGAGAGACAGAGACAGAGGGACAGAGGAGATGGGGAGGAGGTGGGCCCGCAGTCCCCACCCCGTGGGGGTCTCCCCAGCTCAGGGCCCCCTCCTCCATTCTGGGTCTCTGCTCATTACTGTGGCCTCTTTCCAGAACCAGCCTGAGCTGCCCTTCCTGAGGCTGTGGGATGGGGCCAGGACCTCCCCCTGCCCCACCCCCCACCATCTCCCTGGGGGCCAGGCCTTCCTGCCTGGGGAAGGTGGGTGGTCCCCTCTGGGCTCAGGTTCCTGGGGCTGCAGTGAGGGGTAGGCTAGACCCCACCCCCATTCAGTCAGCGCCTCTGGGAGTTTGGGGCTGCCCACAGCGTCTGCTCTGCTGGGGGCAGGTGTCTGGCCTCTGCCTTCTCTGCCCTGTCCCCTCTCTGGAGCACACGTAGCCCTACTGAGTGACAACTGTCCGTAGCTAATCCGCTCCCCCCCACCTTCCACCTTCTGGATGACCCCACACAGTGGCCGCATTTCCAGATCTTTCCACCGAGTGATGCCTCCAGCAGCCTTGTGGGAGGGTGCTGGCCGTGAAGCTGACCTCCCGCTCCAGCCCTGACCTTACCCCCTGGGCCCTGCCCTCCAGCCCACTCGTGCCAGGGTGGGGTGGTTCGGGGCCCAGTGCCTGGGCTGGGCTGACGCCCGGCGTTTTGTGAAATGGCTTGCTCATCTCCTTGTATTCTACCCTGAGCATTTCATTACAGCGAATGGAAAACAGGAGAAATGAAACTGCTGATATTAGTGATGAGATGCGTCAGGCTCATCAGCTTAAAATAACTGAAGCGAGGCTAGAAACCGCCTGACAGCTGGCGAGCCGCCTGGCTCCGAGAGGCACTCGGCCCGGCTGTGAAGGGAAACATGAAAGACACCGAAACGGTGCAAAACGAGCATCAAAGATGATGTGTGTGAGGCGCGGCCACGGCGAGGAAGCTCTCGTTTGTGAACAAAGGGCCACTCCCGGGTCTCAGAGACCGGAGGCTGTGTGGGTGGCTGGGCGGGTGTGTGGGGGGGCCAAGCTGGCCAGGTGGGCTTGCGGGGGCCCTCAGGGGAGCCTGGTAACACCCATGATGCTGCCAGACAGCTAAGGTGGGCCCAGCAACTGTCTCCTGGCACGCCCACCCTCGAACCCTAGGGGCTGGAGAAGGGTTGGTCCACAGGTGCCTCCACAGCCGTGCGCCGCACCCAGGCAGTAGATGTGTGGACACCTCGCCCCACCGACTGTGCTTGGCCTGAAGGTAGATTCTGGACAGACCCTCCGCTGCCCCCAGGCCGCAGAGGTGTCCAGCCTCTGCTCCGGTGTTGGAATGGGCCTTCCTCCAGGCTCTGAGCTGTGCGGGACAAAGCTGTCCTCTGAGGACTGGGAATGCCCCTGTGTGTGCTGACGGGGACCTGGGGCCCAGAAGGTGGGCTCTGAGATGGGAGATGCCATCAGACCCCTAGGGGGTCTCATCACCACCAAGGCCCTGCCCCCAGAATCCCACCTGCAAGTGCTTGGACTCGTGTCTTGGGGTAGGAGTGGGCACAGGGAGAAACCCAGCTTCCATCTTGTCCTTTCCTTCCTTCTCCATCTCCCACCCCCTCCTCTCGCCCTCCTGTCCCTCCCCGTCGCCCACTCCCTCCCCTCTTCCCCCTAGTCCTACTGAAGGCCCTGGGACAGTGGGAAAGGAGACCTGGTGGGGGGCTCAGCATGGAGCCAGAGGTCTGTGGGCACCGAGGCTGGTCTCTCCACGCTGCCACTCAGCGGAGCACCTGCAAAGGGACACATGGACCCAGGGAGGGGCCTGGGATCTGAGCCTGGAGGGCACAGGGCCTGCAGGGACGCAGGGGTTGGGCGTGGGGCCTGGACTAGCAGGCTGAACCCACAGGGTCCTGGGATCCCACCTCGAAGCAGATAGGAGGTCCCAGGGCTCAGGCCTAGGGTGGGGACTCATGGGGCCTGCACCCCAATATCATGCTCCTGACCACTTACCAACGCAACACCCTCACCCAAACACCTACCCTGTCCCCAACACACACACAATCCCCAATACACACACACAATTCCCAAAACACATGATTTACAACACACACAATCCCCAACACGCAATCCACAACACACACAGTCCCCAAGACACACACAATCCCCAACACACACAAAATCCCCAACACACACAATCCTCAACACATGCACAATTCCAATACAAAACCTCCAATACACACAAATTCCCCACAATTGTCCACACAAACACAAAATTCCCAGCACACACAGTCTCCAACACACAATCCTGAACACACAACTTCCAACATGCACAAAATCCCCAACACACACACAAAATCCCCAACACACACACAAAATCCCCAACACACACAATCCTCAGCACACACACAATTCCAAATACACACACAATCTCTAACACACAGAATCCCCCTCACAATCCTCAACACACACACAAAATTCCCAACACACACAATCCCCAAAACATACACAACCCCCAACACACACAATCCCAACACACACACAACTTCTGACGTGCATAGAATGCCCAACACACATACAAAATCCCCGACACACACAATCCTCAACACACACACGAAGTTCCCAATACACACAATCCCCAAAACACAATCCTCAACACACACACAATCCCCAACACATGTAATCCGCAACACACATACACACAAAACTCCCAACATGCACAGAATCCCCAACGCATGCACAAAATCCCCAGCACACACAATCCTCAACACACACACAATTCCCAATACACACACAATCCCCCCACATACAATTCCCAACACACATACACAATCCTCAATACACACTGTCTCCAACACACACAATCCCCAACGCACAGAATCCTAGCATACACACAACTCCCAACATGCACAGAATCCCCAACACACACACACACACACAAAATCCCCAACACACACAATCTCCAACACACTATTTCCAACACACACACAACCCCCAAACATATATGCTCCCCAGTACACACATGCTCCCAACACACGCATGCTCACCAGCACGCACACTTTCCTCCACGCACACCCTCAGCTCCAGCCTTCTGTCCAGCAGGCTCCCACTGCTGTCTTCCATCACAAGGAGGAGAGGAAGATGAGGTCTGGGGAGCGGGATAGATGGGGCTGAGGGACCCTCAGCTGACTGGTCCTGCCCACCCCTCCCAGTCTCCTGTCTCACCTTCCCTTCCCAGGGAACCTGGACACCCGTGCTCTTCCTCCTCTGCTCGCTCATTCCTCACCAAGGGTCATGCTCCCTCCAAGTCACTGGCCCTGGGACAGGAGCGGCCAGATTCAATCCAGGACATTCAGTTAAAAGATAATTTACAACAAACAAAGTTGTATGTGACTTTTTGTTTGTTTGTTTGTTTGTTTATTTTCTTTTAGAAACAGAGTCTTGCCTTGTCACCCAGGCTGGAGTGCAGCCTCTACCTTCAGGCTCAAGTGATCCTCCTTCCTTGGCCTCTTGAGTGGCTGGGACCACAGGCATGCACCTTGTGGCCAGCTCATAGAGAACATTTTTTTTGTAGAAATTTGGACCAGTGGGGGAGGTCTCCCTATGTTACCCAGGTTGGTCTTGAACTCTGGGCCTCCAGCAATTCTCCCACCTCGGCCTCCCAAAGTGTTGGGATTATAGGCGTGAGCCACCACACCCGGCTGATGGTCGTATGTTTTGGTTGGATAGTGTATCATTTTCAGTTGAGATAACTGTAGATTTACTTGCAGTTCTAAGAAGTTACACAGATGTTCCCCCGTACACTTGGCTCAGTTTCTCTGAATGATAACAGTTTGGAAAACCACAGGACAATGTCAAAACCAGGTTAATGACTTTGACACGGGACGTGCCGTTCCCACCCCGAGTCTTCCATTCCTGGCGATGTGTGTGTATCCAGGGCTGCACACATAATGTTGGCACAAGCGAAGGCTCCCGTGTACCCCGATGGTGAAGCTGCAGAACGTCCCCGTCACCACGGGGTCCCTACTGGTGGCCACGAGCCTGTCTTCCCCTCCATCACGGTTTCATATCAGCGACAGCCGTGGGAAGGTGCAGTGCACATCCTTCTGTGTGCGGTGTGTGTAGTGTGTGGTGTGTGCGGTGTGTGTGGATTCCTTGGAGATGACCCAGTGTGTGTTTCAGCAGCCGGTTCCTTTCTGTGCTGAGCCATCCCGGCTGTGGTGAGGATGTCCACACCGCAGTTTAGTCAGCCATTCTTCAGTTTAAGTACGTCTGGGTGGACTCCGGTTCCTGGCGACTATGAATAAAGGCCCCGGAAGCCCTCTGTGGGCCAGCTAGCTCACGTGGCGGGGGCTCTCCGGCTGCTTTCCGAGACAGGGGCCTTGCTCTCAGGGCCTCAGAGAAGGAGCCCTCCTGTGCTCCCGGTCTGAGAAGAGAAGCCCTGGAGTTTCCTAGGGGCCTGCCTGTCATGACACATGGCGCCCAGCTCACGGCAGCGATGAGACGGGGCATCATGCGCTGGAACAGGAGCCAGCACCGATGGAAAGTGGTGGGGAGGGGATTTCCCGCGCTCTCGGGCCCGAGGGAAGTTTCCATCCACGCAGGGACGCAGGGACGCAGGGCCGGGGCTGGGGAAGCACAGGAAACAGCAGGACCATCCCGAAACTGCCTCTGCAGTGGGAGGCCCGGGCGCTGAGCTGGGGGGGTGGAAACGATGCCGCGGCCGGCCGGGGCCAAGGGCACCCGTGTGGAGAGGCAACGCCTGATTCACAGCCATTTCTGAGGTTGGAACAGGAAATGGTTAATAGTGTTTGCAAATAAAAATGCTGTTCTATCCTGTTTTCGAAACATTTCCCAGAAGTTAAAAACGAACACGCAATTTATCTGCCCAATTTAAGAATAAACTTTTAAAAAAATGGAATGAGATATTTCCACAATTTATTACACATAAGAATAAAAACCGTTGGGTTTTTTGCTAAGATGGGGTGCCAGGTGATTTCTACTCCTCCCCTGCTATTTTCTAAACTTTCTAGAATGTGGTTGTAGTTTAATGTCAATTTATGTTTTAAATCTCCCAGCGTGTGCATGTATGTGTGTGTGTGTGTGTGTGTGTGTGTGTGTGTGTGTGTGTGAGACATGGTAAAAGCCCCATAAAACTGCATACCTCAACCACACCTCGGCTTTCTGTTGAAACTGCTCTCTGTGACCCTAATGTGATAGACAAGCAGTCCAAACCCACACCACCTTGGCCCCTGCGACTTGTAATAAGTAACTAAGGTGTGTAATTCCCACCACTACCCAGCCAATGTGTAAACTAACACTTATCTTGACTTCTGTAAACCACTTAACAATCGGAGTGACAAAAGTCCCCTGGCCCTTGGAATGTCCGGAGCCCCTCACCCTCACCCCTGAGGTGGTTTACGGGCCTAAAAGGTCTTGACACCCTCCTACTGGGGCCCCGGGTTGGAGAGACGCGAGGCCTCCGTGGCCGCCGGCAATAAAGACCCTGCAGTTGGCACACTTTTGTCTTGGTGTTCTTTCTATGCTCGGTTCAGTACAACATGTGTAGATGTACGTTGACGTGTATTGTATGTGGTATGTGTACTGTGTGTGTTGGTGTGTATGTATCTCTGTTCATGTATAGTGTGTTTATGGTGTGTAGTGTGTATTGTCGTGTTTGTGTTGTATATGTGTGTATCTCTGTTCATGTGTAGTATGTTTATGGTGTGTAGTGTGTATTGTCGTGTTTGTGTTGTATGTGTGTATCTCTGTTCATGTGTAGTGTGTGTGGTGTGTTGTGTGTAGTGTGTGTTGTGTGTGGTGGTGTGTATGTTATGTGTGTTGGTTGTGTGTGTAATGTGTGTGTTGTGTGTGTGTTGTATGTGTGGTGCCTTCTCACTCCAGGGCAGTGGGTGTCACTCAGGCTGTACAGCAGGCTGAGCAGCAGTGAGAGAGAGGCCGTGGGGTGGGATGCCGGGAGGGTGAGCGCAGGAGGCCCCTTGCATGGCTCCTTCAGAATGGCCTCCCCAGCCTGCAGCGCCAGGGGTTGGAGCGGGAGAGCAAGGGGCCTCTTGCACAGTGGAGGTGTCTCCAGCAATAGAATGGCCGGACAGAGGCTGCATCCCCAGCTGCAGGGACTGGACCCCTGCCTGCCTGGGCAGCACAGGGGCAGAGCCATACGGAGCCTTGGGCCACCCATTGCCCATGGGACTGGGCCCTCAGGCCACAGGGCCTGGGGTCTGGGAGGCGGCCTTGTTCCTGTCGCTGCAGCCAGGAGTCGAGGTCTGTGGGGGGAGGGTGAGCCCCAGCACCTGCCAGGGGCCGCCACTCTCTGCCTGGCTCCTTTTCCTGTTGTCTCTTTCTCCCTCTCCTCATCACACACCCAGAGATGGGCTCCTGCTGAGCAAGGACCACCATGCAGTCAGCTGATCTGCCCTCTGGCCCCCCAGGCCTTGGCTTCAGCTGCTCCCTTGCTGGGGTCTGCTGCAAATGCCCCTCAGGCCCAGGCTGAACGTCCTTCCTTGTGGGAGACTGTGGTGGGACTTCCCAGCCTGCCAGCTGCCCTCCCCAGAAACTGAGCTCAGGAAGACACGTACCAGTGTGTGAGGCAGCGTCCCCGGAAGGACAGCATGTGTCTGCAGGGAGAGGGAGTGCTAAGCCACCGAGCTTAACACTGAAGGGGCACCCAGCTCCCCCTGATAGTTTTTTCCCAGGTCTGATCCCCCATCCCCTCCCACCCTGTCCTGGAGAAGTCCCTCGGGGAGGCTGGGCGGGGAGTGGGGTCCCAAGGCGTTTGCACCAGGCCTGGGTCCTAGAGCCTGATGTGGGGCTCCTGTGGCTAGCTCCAGGTGGGTGCTGATGCAGGGGCCCAAGGAGGACCCCGGCCCATGTTGCAGGGACCCATGAGTGCTTCGCAAACCCTGCCTCCTCCAGCCTTGGTGAAGAAGAAGATGAGCTCGTGGCTGACTGATCTATTAGAGGCCAGGTAAGCAGCTCTTGTGGGGCGTGGCTTGTGGGTTTGGGAGACAGACACATGGGCAGCCAGATGGAGGCGTGAGAAGCTGCTCTCTCTGCTGTCCACCACCCGGGCCTCTGGAGGTCTTCCGGGATGGGTCTAAGGAACAGCCAGCAATTCTTGAGCAAAGAATGTCGGGGCAACCAGCTCCCTGCATTTCAGAAGGGTCAGAATTGCCATCCAAAAGGTTATTTTGAGTGATTATGGTCAGTCATCATTCCAAAGCTTTTCCCTAAACTTAGAGCCAGGTGTGGCCTCCAGGGCTGAGGAGCCTGTGGGGGGAGGTGGTGGGGGTTACTGGCAGTCAGGGCTGTGGCCCCAGCGTGGTGGGGAATGGCCAGGAAACGCTGGCTCTAGGCGGCTGTGGCGGGCGGGAGGAGGTCCTCTTCGGGGGCTTTGTGGATCGAGGCTTTTGTAGACAAGCGGGAAGCCGATGTCTCTCAGACCACTGCAGGTACAGGACCGGGATCACAAGGGGCCCACACACACACAGTGGCCTTGAACCAACCAGCAAACCCCAGGATCTCAGGAGCCACCCGGCACGTGAGTTAGGATCACTCCAGCTAGCTGAGTGATAATCCAAAGTGCCAGAGATCAGAGCCTCAAAACCACAATGGCAGCTGGCTTAATTCTCGTGTGAACAGGAAACCCGGAGGTAGGCGACCCTCCGGCTGTCACCACGGCTCCAGGCTCACACATTCCTGCTCCTTGGGCTCACAGCTCCAAGCTTGAGGCAGGTCTGAGACAGCTGCTGGAGGGCGGCCATCATCTGTACACTGATGGACAGAAGAAAGGGAAGCTGGAGGAGAAAAGCAGGGCCTTCCCCATCAGTCCGGCTACGTGGAGGGGCCTTCCCAGACTATGTCCCACTGACTTCCTTTTCTATCTTGCAGTCGAACCTAGCTGCATGGCAGAAAGAGGTCACACATCTCAGAAGGGCCAGAATTGCCATCCAAAAGCTTATTTGTAAAGTTGCATGATAGCCACAAGCTGGAAGAATACCAAGTGTTCAGCAAAGATGATATGAAAGGGCCAGAAGAAATGAAAACTATGACAGCAGCGCACTGGCTTGCCGGGGTTAGCTGCACAGTGGACAGAGACCACGAGAGAACGTGTGGGGTGGTACAAAAACAAGAAGAAATGGTTCCGCGTGCAGGGCAGAGATGGCAAGATGGGAGCCGAGGAGAGCCAGGCAGCCCAAGGCCCTGGCGGGTAGATCTGCGCTGAGCTTTACGCATCGCCCTGCGGGGATCCCCTGTGTGTCCCGGCTCCTTCTTGACTCACCCTTTCTTGTTGTGCCCCGACGGGTGGTTGCCAGGTACAGCGATGCCACTGAATCTCACACACTAAACCACCTGAAAAGGCGTGAGAAGCTGGGCACACACATGAAGTGTTTATGTAAAGAGAAGCTGCGCAGCTCAAGGGCTGGGTGAGGGAGGCATCACAGGTGTTGAGGACTCTACGTGATCCACGCAGGCACGGCCAGCCCGGTGGCACCTCTGCCAGGAGGTCGGGGGCGGGGCCGAGGGCTGAAATCGGGAGGGAACAGGCCGGTTCTGGAGGCTGGGGGGGTTTTGTTTCTTCCTCTGGGAGGTGGTGACCTAGGACTTTAGAATAATTTCTGAAGCGCTGCATTTATGTTTTAGGCATTTTATGTAAATATTTTCTATTTCTCACGAGTAAAAAGCTTAGGAGAATACACCCATGGGACAATTTGCAACGATACACGTTCCATAAAGTTCTTCGTAGCTTTGTCTGTGTGAAAAGCATTAGGGCTGTGTGCAGAGAGAAGCCGGGTGAGTAAGCTACATGATAGGCACAGCTGAGAAAATACCGAGTTCAGCAACAGCTGAGTGGGGGACCCCGTTCCTGATGCGCAGCAGAAAGAGGAGGCAGTGGATGGCTCCTGAGTGTGATCTGTGGAAATACCGGGGCCTCTGCACCGCACAGGCCTGGGGAGGCCCCTGCGTGTCCACGGGCCCAGCACGGTGCTGCCACAGGGAGGCTGTTGGGGTCACGGGAGATGGCATTGTATTGTATTTTTCCTTTCTGCTTCCCATTTCTCTGAGACCAATCTGGTTGCCATGGAGACTATGCTGTTGTCAAGGTGGCTGATTGGCCAGCGCTGGAAGCGGGATGTTTCCTTGGGTCCCCTGCTGGGTGTAGCCCTCAGTCTGCACTGTGGAGCTGGACGGCAGCATGGACGGGGCCGGGGCAGATGTGTGGGCCAGCGTCTTCACCCTGATCCTGGCCAAGAGGAAGCCCTGGGACATCTGGGTTCTGCTACCTGAGCACAGCCTGGTCCCAGGACGCCAGTACCTGTTGGTGGGCTCTCGAGGTGTGGCTGGAGGCTGGGGACCCCGGGGAGGGAGGGGCTTAAGGTGCTTTTCCACAGGCCCTTGGGTGGCTCGAAAGGCTGGATGGGGCTGTCGGGCCTCGTCTTGTCCCTGAAACGGGAAGGTGGGGCTGGGTGCTCCTTTTCAGTCTCAGCGCCTGCCTCTCTATGCTGGCACACGGCTGCCAGCAGGGTCCTGGGGAAAGACATGGCGGGTGCCTCATGGAGGTTTCATTTCCCTCCCTCGGCTCCTCGGGCCAGCACTCCCCTTGGACACAGGCTCATCTCTGGTTTCCCCACAGTGCTACCGTGACCTCGCAGCCGTCTCCTGGCCACACCTCAAGGGTGCTCAGCCCTGATGGGGAGCCCGGGGTGGCTGTGGGTCACCTGTGAGCCTCTCGGGCCATCGTCATGGTGGCAGTGCCATCAGTGCAGCAGGGTGGAGTGTTCCACCCTGCAAGGCATCCCCAGCTCTGCCGGGTGCTCGCCGGGAGGGTGAAGGGCAGCTCCACAGCCTCGCAGACTTCCGGCCCAACAGGCCCCCAGGATGACGGCTGGTCAGTCCCTCTGTGGCAATGCCCTGGCGGAGGGGCCGTTGTCCTGGCCTTTGACACAGCTCCCTAGCGCCTGAACCCCCTGGGGCCCTGTGTGTGCAGAATCCCGGCTTTTTCAGAAGTTAGGAGAGTAATAACCCGCGTTGAGGTCTGGGAAGTGCTTGGAAGCACGTCACTGTCCCCACAGCCAGGTGGAGACGGCTCTGGGCGGCCAAGGCTGTGGACACGGCTGTAGCTGGGCCCAGCTTGGGGAGAGAACTGAGGCGGCCACGCCCCAACATGCAGCCCCAGTGCCTGTGGCTTCGACAGGCTCCTCGGTCCCATTTTAATAGCAGTTCCTCCAGCATGACAGTGTCCACCGCCTCTGTGGCCACTGTGGTTGGAGGCTGCAGGCAGGGCAGTGCGGCTGTAGCACATTCTGTCATCCAGAAAGTTCCACTGCTTGGCACTGAAGCAGAGCCTCTCACTGGTGCAGGGTTCCCCAAAGCTCACAGCTGCTCGTGTGGCTTAGTGAGTGGTCACCGGTCTGGTGACCGCTGTGGACAAGCCAACACCCCCACCTCTGGGCTCTCCCCAAATCTCCCCTCGCTGGTCATGCCCAGCAGGGCTGCTTGGGCCATGACCACAGGCTCCGAGACATCTTTCCCCTCAGCTGGCAGGTGACGGGGAGATGGCCTCCCCTCAGGCAGGACAGGGACCCCCACTTGCTGAGCCCCCAGCAACAGCCCCAGACCCATGCCTTTCCCCTCCTAAGTGTGTCAGCAGGCCTGCCTCTTCCTGTGTTAACCCCAACTCACAAAACAACCAGCAAAGCCGCACCGGCAGCAGGTGCGACGCCTCACAGAGGCCAGGCCAGAGCGGGTTTTGCTGCCAAACTGCGGATAAGAAGTTCGCTTTGCTTCTCAGCGCTCCAGATGAGTGGCTTGCAGGCTGGAATGTGTGGGCCTGCCTTCGCCTGTGTGTGGCCAAGGGGCCGGCGGTTTCGGAACCTCGGCACAGGCGGGAGCAGGTGCTGGGCTGCCTTGGCCGCGGCCCCGGTGGCTGGCGGGTGAGGTTTGAGGTTTGAGTTGGGATGTGGGGCAGGGGGCGGCGAGGCGCTGGGGCCGGGTGGGCAAGGAGGCCGAAGAGCAGAGCGCGAGGGCTGGCCGTGTGGCCTCGGGCAGCAGGGCTTTTTCCCCTCCACTCACCTGCGCCTCTTCCGCCCCCGCCCCCCACCCCGCAGGCGCCAGTGCAGTCACTGTCCAGGGTCCTGGGCCTTGGCCCAAGTGCAGGTCCTGTTCCACCTGTGGTGGGACCCGGCCGGCCGCTGGGGGCTGGTGAGGGTGTGCGTCTGGAGCCAGCGGTGCAGGTGGTGCTGGGTGCCCAGGGACTGCCAGGTGAGCCCCCGGGCGCGCGGCCCTTCCTCTGCAGGCTGGTCTTGCACATTTTGAAGGACTGCTACAGAGAGGGCCTCGGACCGAGCCTGCTCACCAGGGCGGCTATGAGGGCTGCTGCGAGGCCTGTGAGCTGGGGGTCTGCTTCTTCCAGAGGGCCCCACACCCTGCCTGGAGCGCCAACACCACAAAAGGCACCTTCCCTGCCACGGCCTTGGGTGGCACCGCCACCACGTCCAAGGGCAAACAGCTGCCTGTCCCTGGTGACGGCCTCGGCAACGGTGGCAGTGTCACCGCCATCCCCTTCTCCCTTGTGGGTGCTGGCAATGACCAGGCATCCGTCACCAGGGCCCTGCCACCCCTGTGGGGTCCTCCTTCCTTGTGGCTGGCAGCCCTGGGGGCCCCATCACTGGCAAGGGCTCCATCTACCTGTCCCGGGATTCTGTGGCCATGTCGGGTGGCAAAGGCTTCCGGGTGGACTCTGGAGACCCCGTCTTCCACGGCAGCAGCATCCAGACCTTCAAGCTCAACGGCTTCCTCTTCAAAAGCTGGGGCTCCCTCTGCAGCCCCGTTGGTGTGGCCTAGGGCCGGGGCCCCGTCTCCCTCAGCAATGGCCCCCTCTCTGCGGGGAAACTCATGCCAACCCTGTTCTACTGTGTGGGCCTCTCCACCAGCGGGGAGGGCTCCCTCACCTTACCCTCCTCCCTCACTGACATCTTCATCAACACCGCGGGGAACTACGAACTCTCGGAGGCCACCAACGGCCGCGTGGCTACTGATGAGGCCTCCGTCACCTTCCCCTTCATCTTTACTGATGTCAAGGGTGCCGTTGCCAAGGTGGCTGAAGGCGACGGGAAGGAAGGAGGCGGCCAGGGCCTGGTCCCTGTGGGTCATGACCCCCTTCTAGAGACCAACGCTGGTGGCCTTGCCTCCCAGGTCAAGGGCCCCCCGCCCCCTCCTTCTTCCCTGCTGACGTCCAAGGCAAAGATTCTTTTACTGACATCACCAAAGGCAAAGAGAAGAAAGGCGGCCTCCTCACCGCACGTCACGACCTCCCTCCGGAGGCCAATGCTGAGGGCCCCGTCACCGTGAGTGAGGGCCCCATCATCATTACTGAGGGCTCCATCACCGTCCCCTTCTCCCTCTTCGATGTCATAAAGCGCAAGGCCTGTTGCCACATTGCCTACGGCCCCAGGGCAGTGGCTACGTCACCCAAGGCTATTCCCAGAAGAGATGGCTGAGGTCCAGGCTGTGGGTGCCGCCGGGAGGAAGACGAGCACCCTGTCCGCACCTGCCGCAGGCCACACGCCGAGCCCTACGAGGACTTCTGGATCTGGGTGTCCATGACCGTGTGTGTCTTCTGATGTGCATGTGCCGGCTGAACCCCGGTATCTTCCAGCAGCAAGTGTGACGCCCGCCCCGCTCCGGCAATCCCCGCCTCCGAGACCCCGCCCCTGCCTCAAAGACTCCGTCTCTGCCTCTGAGACCCCGCCCCGCCTCTGAGACCCCGCCCCTCACCTCAGAGACCACGCCCCTGACCCAGAGACACCGCCCCCGCCAGCAGCCCAGCCCCTCCTGTCTCTCGCCCCTGGTGGTTTTGTGGGTCTGCCCTGAGCTGTGCTTGTGTGCTCCAGGCACTTTCTCAGCGTGTAACTCCAATAAAACCAAGCAAAGCCAGCGACGGAGCCCTTCACCCTCGGCGGTTTCCAGGCAGGAGATGCGCGGTGGGCCCGCCCTTCGGTCCCTCCACCTTGCAGGGACCCCTCGTGCCCACCGTTTCTTCCCTTGGGAGAGCTGCCTCATGGGGTTTCTAAATGCCTGGCCCTGTGTGGCTCCTGGGATAGGACAGGAAGCTCTGGCTCCGTGTCAGGTGCAAATTAACCTCCTTCCCGAGAGGACCCAGGGGCTGTGGAAGAGACCACTGGCCTCCTTCCGGGAAAGACTCAAGCCCCCGCTGGGACTGGCCTGGCACGCCCCTCCCTCTTCCCTCTAGCCTCAGTGTAGCCTCGGAAGGGCTCTTGACACCTCTCATCAGAGGGATGGGGGGCCGCGGTGGGGCGCCGAGGTTGTCTGGGTTTGAGAGATTCGATCCATTGCAGATGACAGAAAACTCTCCTGTTACAGCCACACACTGGATTTTCATTTTAAAAGAGCCCAATTTCTATTTCCTAGGGATGGGGGTGTTGCTTGGTGGGGGCCTGACAGTGGCAGCGACTGGGTCCGACTGTCCATCCTCTCCCAGGCAGGGTCAGCCCCGACGCTCCTGGGAGGTTGGCAACTTCCTGGGGATATCCCGGTTTGCGACGCGGGAAGCTCTGCCCTGCAGAAAGGGGAAACCTCCAGGGCCCTTCGTGAGGAGGGGCCCAGCATCTCCGGAGATCCTGCCTGCCAAGCTGGCCTGGACCCCTGGGGCGTGGGGGTGGGAGCGTGAAAGGGAGGGCGTTCCGCACACAGCTGTGGTGGGTTCGGGTGCTGGCTTCAAGTGGAAGCAGCAGAACCTCTCCTCCCAAGCCGGCACCCTCTGCTTACCAGGCACCTACAGAGACCCCAGCGGCCCCAGGAGGTTCCATCCTACACAGAGGCTGGAGCAGCCAACCTGCCGGTGAGGCCGGGGATCCCAGGAGAAACCTGAATCCAGGCCCTTGGGGCCCAACAGCAGGGTGGCAGCCCCACACGCTGACTCACTCAGAGGGCCCCAGCCAGCCTTGTCCTGGGGTGGGTTTTGGAAATCTGCTTTCCTCTAGTGGGGCGAGGGCTCTGGGGGTCTCCTGGGTGGGGAGTTGGGCCACTTCAGGTCGATAGCAGGTGTCCCTCCCCACCCCTTCTGCCCAGCACTGTGGGGCAGTGGTCTCAGGGGCTGTGGGTGGGGGACTCACAGGAGCACCCGAGGCACAAGGCCCTGACCTCAACCCTGGGGCCCTTAGGGTGGGTGAGTTCTGGGCCCCAGGGCAGGGAGGGCACGAGGAGGCTGTGTTCTGGGCCCACGCCCCTGCCCTCAGCGCCACCCACCCAGGAGCCTGTGCACAGTTGTCCCCATGTGAGCACAAGAGGGGCCACCCTGCGTGCCCTCACTCGGTGGCCTGGCTACTAAAATGTGGCCACCGAAGAGGAAGAGGGGAAGGCTGGCGTTTGGCCCACAACCCACCCAGCTCAGCCTTCAGGATGACCCTCGGCCTTCCCCTGCATCCGACCCTGGCGGGACACAGGACACGCCTGTCACCTGGGATCCCCTTCCCTGTGGGCCCTGGGAAGGGGCAGCCTCAGCAACGGTGGGACTCCAACCTCTCCCAAGGGGCTTCCTTCTGTCTGCCGCAGGGCTGCCCGGACCGTCTTGCGTTCAGGGTCCTTCCCCACCCCCGCCAGGCCCCGCGCCCCCCCCGCCCAGGCTGCAGGCACCCGCCCATCATGGAGGAACCCCCTCAGGGCTTCCAAAGGCACCCAGGACCCCCCAGCTCCGCGGCCACCCCTCAAATCCCTGGCCTGTTTGACCCCGACCCTCCGGCTTCCCCAGCGCCCCTGCCCCGCCATTCAGCCCCCACTCCCCATGCCTCTCGCTCCCCATCCCCCT
>PVKV010024034.1:0-32187 GCA_004027835.1 Alouatta palliata
GGGGAAGGAAGGCCGGGGAAGGAAGGCTGGGGAAGGAAGGCTGGGGAAGGCTGGGGAAGGCCGGGAAGCGGATGCCAGGCGCTGTGCCCCGTTTTTGCAACTTCCTGTGAATGTGTAATTAATTTGACATAAAAATGTTAAATGTATATCTTTGATAATATTGAAAGGTTAGTGTGATTCTCTCTTTTGTTTGATTTTTCTTTTTTCAAGTATATACACATACTTGTTCCAGTTTGTGGGGGGAAAAAAACCTAACTAATGACCAGGAAATAAATTGAAATCAGAGCTGCGCTGGAAATATGGGCTTCCTTCTATGGAGCTGCTGGCGCTCACCCAAACAACAGGAATAAAAGCTTCTGGAAATATTTCATCCGCACAGCACCACATTTGTACCCTACGCTGTGTCCACGCATGCGAGAAATATTAAACAGTGAGTGCCATTCCATGCATCAAAGGCTTTAAAATAACTTTCTGAATTATGTCCCAGCAACATAACAAATCACATTATCAATTAGCTTCCATAACAGAAGTGGCATTCTGTAATATATTCAAGCGGAAAAAAAATTGCATAGGTGAAATTTATGTAACCCTAAAAACTCTGAGGCAAGAGCAGATGCGTTGGAATCTGTTGGAGATAATGGGGGACGGAAGGTGATGATCTCAAGGGGCATGGCCCTCAGCCTGCAAGTCCTGAGCACAGCACAGAAACCGCGCTGGTGGCCGGGCCTGGGACTTCAGGAGATCTCACCTGGCTGGCAGGCACCCAGTCCCCGACGTCAGGGGCCCCTCAGGATGGAGAGAGGCAGGGACACTCCCGCACGGCTGTCCCCGCTTGGCCAGGGGCCGGGTGAGGATGAGCTCGGTCTTCTCCCCTGGAAAGTGGCCGAGAACCTGGCCTGGGCCTTCGGGGGAGCACAAGGTGAGGCTGACTGTGCCCACACTGGGCGCCGTCCCCCCTCCAGCTTCCCGACGGCGTGCTGGGGGAGGTGACGTCCTTTCTGCCCCTGTGCTTCCCTCCCATGAGGCCTTGTCCTGCTCGGGTCCTAGATGGGTGGGGTGCCCCCAACAAGCTGCCCCCAACAAGCTGCCCAGTCTGGTGCCCTCAGTTCTTCCACCCTCTAAAAATGTCCATTTATTAGTTTACAGATTAAAAATGTGTACAGGTTTAGAATGAGGTCTCCTCGTGGCCCACACCCCAAGCCACACCAGTCAGCAGTGTTTAGGGGTTTCTCTCGTTCCCGTCAGCCTCGGCTCCTGCACCGACAGCTTGTACCGCGTCTTCAGTAACTCTTGTGGCGTTTCCATTTGGAGGTGGTGAAGTCAAAGTGCTGGATTAAAGCATCCCTTACCCTGCAACAAGCCCCTGGCCAGCACCCTCTAAAGGAGCGTGAGTTCCCGGCACCCCAGCTCTGGACTCTGCCTCAGCCCCTCGCTGCCTCTCTGCACAGAGAGGGGTGATGGGGCCCCATCAGGTTTGAGCCACAGCAGAGTGGGCTGGGGGAAGGGTGGGCACATTCGGTGCCCCCGTCTCATACCCACTGGGGGTCAAACACATGTGGCCTGGAAAGGTGAGTCCCCGAAGTTCCCACCCAAAAGGCCATGGGAAGCTCAAAGGGCGTGCCAGCACCCTGCAGACGGTCCTGTTAATCCCCAGGTGCACACGAAGCCCCCACCGACCCCTACCCCATCCCGCCTCTCTGGATTTGGCAGCCTCAGCCCCTCCCCTGCAGCCTGGGGAACTGGCCTGGACGCCCTCAGGTTCCTGGAGGTCCCGGGATGTCCTGTGAGCCACGCCCTGGCTGTCCTGCCTGGAAACTCAGGGGCTCTGGGTCTCAACTCACAGGCACAGCCAAGAGGCTCTTCAGACAGATTTGGATGAAGGAATGAGCCGGGTTAATAAAACTAAAATGTTCACAGACGCTTGTATATCAATTTCTATTCAGTTGCCTCATCCAAGGTTGGTCTCTAATAGTTTAATTTCTGTGTTAAATAATTAAAACTCTATCTTCATTTGCTGTGAACAATTGTTTTCCTTAATGATCTTCCCAGAGGAGCCAGTAATTTTATATCTTGTAAAAATGATTAAATGGCATCATTATCCCATATCTCTGAAATATAACTCAGCAACTTCAGGGAAGGCCATTTGTATTCAATTAACGCTCCCTCGCGTGAGATACGGGTGTCACCTCATGCGAGCCTCGCCCGGCTGTCCTCTTTTTATGATGACGATGATGAAGATGGAAACAACCAGTTTAATTATCCCATTTCCAACACAGAAATCAATTTCCAAGACATCTTCACCCTTAAGAATAAAAGGCAGCCATGGTTCCTGGGAAGGGCAAGTGGAGTGAGAGCCCTGTGTGGGGACAGGGTCTCGGGTACAGGGCAGAGGGGGCAGGACTGAGGGGACAGGGTCTTGGGTATGGGGCAGAGGGGACAGAGCCAAGGGGACAGGGACGTGGGGACAAGGATGTGGGGACAGGGTGAGGGGACCCAGCCAAGGGTTAGACCTGATGCCGTGGGGCCACTCGGCTGCTCAGCCCTCTCCGGGCTCCCTTCTTGAGTGCAGGGCTGGGCCCTGGGAGCCCCCTGCCCCTCCTTGCTGAGCTCAAGGCTCTGCACCCTCCGAGGGATCCCTCACCTCTGTCCTGTTCCCAGGGTTTACCCTCCCCTGCTCCTCCCCCATGCCCCCCTCTGGCCCCACAGCCTCTCCAGCTGGGCTCCAAGGGGCCCGGGCGTAGGTTCCTGGGATGGCCCCATTCACTGGGCTGACACGCTGACCCCCGACAGCCCATCCCACTGTCCTCGAGTGTCGGCAGCATGGAGGGGCTCCCGCCGTGAGGGTGACTGGAGGGACACGCCTGCCTGGCTACTCATCACTGCGCTGGCGGCCAGTGTAATCTAATTGTCTGACATTTTTATCACAATTCATTGGGACCGGAGAGAGAAGGCTAGATTGATACCCCGTGCAGTCGGCTAATGGCCCGCACAGCGCTGATGGCCAAATTACAGGGAGCTCTTAAACATTCTTATTACGGATTTTAATACTTTGTGACAAGAGGCAAGGGGTGGGTTAAGATAATGGGGACGAGGCCGAGCTCTGCCTGCAGCTGGGGCCCGCCCGGACCTGCCCTGAGTCCAGCCTGCGTGAGATTGGGGTGCTGGAAGGATTTGGAGTGCTCAACAGCCCAGGCAGAGACCAGGGGCCGGTCCCTGCGACCCGTGACTCCAGGAGACCTCATCTTTGGAAGGAGGCTCTCAAGGCCCAGAACCACCCCCTGTGGAGCTGCAGCTGGAGCCCCCAACGGAGGTTGCACCCCACATCCCTGAGGGCAGAAGGCCGGACCCAGGACTGTCCCTTTTAGAGGCTTGAGAAGGGTTTTTCCTGGGAATCCCAGCCTCAGAATGTCCTGCCACCTTTGACAAGCTTGGAGATCCCAGCCCCTAAATACTGGATGACCTACAACAGGGTGAGGGAGCCCCCTGCCGCCCCGCAAAAATCAGGCCCCAGGAGAGGAGGAGCCGAGGTCTTGGGGCCACAGGACTCACTTGGAAGGGAGAGGAGTGGCCCCATCACAAGCAGCTTTGCTCTCTGGGCTGTTAGGGCCCCTCCCCTCCCTTCTCCCCATCACTGAGCCCCAGCCCTGCAGGGACAGGGGCTGAGACTTCCCAGAATGCTGTGCCTTTCCCGGGGACCAGTTCTTGCTGACTGAAGAAACAGGAGTCAGAGAGAACTAGGGTCCCTTAGCAACAGACTCCCCCATTAACGGCTGGTTTGAGGCCAGCCTCCCAGGGTCCCTTAGAAATCTCACGCCTGTAATCCCAGCACTTTCAGAGGCCAAGGCAGGTGGATCACAGGGTCAAGAGATCAAGACCATCCTGGCCAACATGATGAAACCCCGTCTCTACTAAAAATACAAAATTAGCAGGGCGTGGTAGTGCACACCTGTAATCCCAGCTAGTTGGGAGGCAGAGGCAGGAGAATCCCTTCAACTTGGGAGGCAGAGGTTGTAGTGAGCCCAGATCTTGCCACTGCACTCCAGCCTGGTAACAGAGCAAGACTCTGTCTCAAAAAAAAAAAAAAAAACCCAACAGAAATAGACCTCCCATTCCTGGCCAGGTACACAGCCAGCCACCCTTGCAACACGTGTGGCCATTTTACTAAGTTCTAGTTCAAGGGATGTCCATAAAAGGAAAGGCTTGCTCTTTTTTATTCTTGTCTGCAGGCTGGAACAGAATCTGATGGCTGGAGCTTGGCAGCCATGTTGTGCTGTGAGGTGGAACCTACATGCTGAGGATGGCGCAGCAGCAGTTGGAAGGAGCCTGGGTCCTCCACGCTTTTAGGGTCAGGAGCTTCTCATCCTGACCAGCTCGCCTCGGACTCCATGAACATGAGAGAACAACAGCATTGCCTCTGGTTTAGTTCCCACCAGAGAACCTGATCCTGTGGACACCATGTACCACGCCTGGGGGAAGGGATCCCAGAGCTGCGTTTCCCCCTCGAACGTGGAGTCCTTGAGAGCAGGTCTGCATGGACTTCGAGGGTGGGGCCTGGGCCTGCTCCCCAAGGCTGCTGTGATCCCAGAATCACTTCCAGGGGTGACAGTGTCGTTCCTAAGGCCGTTCTATCCTGCCTCATCCAGGAATTCCGACCTGGGCAAGAGGCCAGGTGGTAGAGAGGAATGAGGGGTACTGTGGGCAGAGGACCAGCCCTCGAGAGCAAGGCTGCGGAGGGGACGGCCCAGCACAAGGAAATTCAGGCTCTGTTCTGGTTACACAGCTTCTCTGGGGAGGCAGAAGGGCCCAGCCACAGCAGAGACTTGAATGTGGAAAGAAGAAACAGGCAGGGGTGTCCCCACCCCCACTGCAGAGAGATGTCCCCATCCCCACCACGGAGAGACGTCCCCACCCTCACCACAGAGAGACATCCCCACCCCCACCTCAGAGATATGTCCCAGGCTCAGGTGAGGTGTCCCAGGCTCAGGTGAGGTTTTCTGGGCTCAGGTGAGGTGTCCCAGGCTCAGGTGAGCTTTCCCGGGCTCAGGTGAGGTGTCCCGGGCTCAAGTGAGGTGTTCCAGGCTCAGGTGAGGTTTTCCCGGCTCAGGTGAGGTGTCCTGGGCTCAAGTGAGGTGTTCCAGGCTCAGGTGAGGTTTTCCCGGCTCGGGTGAGGTTTCCCAGGCTCCGTTGAGGTTTCCCAGGCTCTGTTGAGGTTTCCCAGGCTCCGTTGAGGTTTCCCGGGCTTGGGTGAGGTTTTCTGGGCTCGGGTGAGGCCTACACTGGAGCACCACCTTCCCTTCTCTCCTCTCCTGTGAACTGTAAGTCACAACACTTGGGCTGGAATCCTGGCGCAGGCCTTAGCCAAGGAGGAGTTTACTGGCTCTGGGCTGTAAACCCCTGCCCGCCTGTGCTGTGAGACAGGGCGTCAAAGGTGGCCTTGTGGCCTGAGGGGCTGGCAAGGAAGCTGTGGAGCCACCTTCCCCTGGCATCTGTGTTGGGGGTTGCCTCTTCCGAGGAAGCCCTGCAGCCCGGTACTCCCCACACTCCACAGGAACCCTGTCCCTGTGGCTCACCATGCGGGGTGCTCGAGGGCTATGGCAGAAATGGGTCCACAGCTCCCCTGAGCAGCCAGAAGCCACCCCTCCTCCCGCTGCAGAGGACAGTGCCTTCTTCTCAGCCCCTTCTCCTAACTCATTGAGCAAAACCTGGGGCAACCAGGGCCCAGCACCCAAAATGTCCCCGGTTCTTCCAAGTCCAGTTCTACAATGAACTCCACAGCCACACACTGCCCCACTCCACCCATCTCCATACGGCCTGTGAGCCACTGTGACCCCAGGCTTCCCCCTAGATGTGCCCATCCTGGAATCCCACGCATCAGGGCAGCATGTGTGAGGCCCTGGCCACGTCTGCAGCCTGATTTCCCAGGGGAAGACGCACAACCCCCACCTCATCCAGCCCAGCCACCTCGACCACCTCTGGGTCACACCATGAATCACAGCTCCTAACAGGATTGTTTTGTCAGGTAACAGCAGTGGAGGACACTGGGGGAGGCAGGAAGGGCCACAGAAGAGGAAACAACCCAAGATTGCGCAGACCCGAGTGGCTCCTGAGCCGTGTTCACATGGTTGCAGGAAGAGGAGCCACGGAGCCACGTTAAACTGGAATTATTCCACCAGGGTAATGTGTCCAAAGAGTCATCCTGATTAAACATATTACATAAGCTTTTTTTCTTACGACGACATACAGATATTACAACTCTTATGTTTGTTTAAGAATCATTTTCCTTATCTTGTAACCTGACCAAGGCCAATTCCAGCCACAGCCATGCTTTTCTCTGCGTTACAGCTTTAGCGAGAAAAAAATCCAGACCCAAGAACATATTTACAGTACAAGTATTTTTTAATTTTTTATATTTTCCTTACTTTACCTGAATATAAGAAATAGTTAACATCATTTCTAAAAGCAAAATGGAAAAAATCCTCCCACCAAAAAAAACTTAATAGAGCTTGTTTATAATCTGTTTCACTCTCCCCAAAGGTAGACAAGTTATATCAATGTGCTTGATCAAAGAAAGATTTCCTATTCATAAAACACACCATTGGCCGGGCGTGGTGGTTCCTATCCGTGATCCTGGCACTTTGGGAGGCTGAGGTGGGCGGATCACAAGGTCAGGAGTTAGAGACCAGCCTGACCAACGCGGTGAAGTCCTGTCTCTACTAGAAATACAAAAATCAGCCGGGTGAGGTGGCATACGCCTATTATCGCAGCTACTCAGGAGGCTGAGGCAGGAGAATCGCTTGAACCCAGGAAGTGGAGGTTGCAGTGAGCCGAGATTTGGTCACTGCACTGTAGTGTGGGTGATAGGGCAAGACTCCATCTCAAAAAGCAAGAACAAAAGGAACCACGTCGTTTTAGCAGCTTCACTAGAGCCCTGAATTCAAGGCAGACTGCAGTCCTGCAGGAACGCTGGCCGTGACTGACAGAAGCAGCGGCTGGCGGTTACGCATCGGCGAGTCCTCTGTGCAATTCTGCGGCTTCCCTCGAATTTAGCAGAGTAGGATTTTGCTCCTCGTGTCCCTGCCTCTCGTGACAATGATAATCTCCCGTCGATCCTAATTCCTGAGGAGGCGCTGGTTTGGAAAGCTCCCGTCGTTTGAGGGAATGGCTGCCCCGGCACCCAGTGACCAAGGCGGCAGCAGGCTCTGACCTCCATGCACGTTCCCACGCCTCCCCGAGGGTGGCAGCTCCCACTTTGGTGTGGGCACAATAAGCCTAACAGGCAAACAGCAAAAAGGCAGTTCTGGACCCCCATCCGCTGCCACCACAGAAATCCTGACACGGAGTCCCTAGTGCCTGGGCCGCCTGCCCAGTGTGGACCCTCAGCCATGCCAGTGAGAACGGGCGCTGGCGCGTCGGGTGGCTGAGGACCCAGGACCAGGCCGGCACACCCAGGCTGCATGCTGGACGGCTCCCAGAGCAGGTCCTGGGCGAGCTCCCTGCGGGACCCTAGGAATCCACTGTGGCCGTGGCTCAGAGACTCCAGTGGGTGGAAAAGAACAGAAAGGTTTACCTGCAGAGTGTGAGGGGCAGCCTTGAGAAGGGCCAGCCCACCCAACACAGCACGGCAGACCCTCATGGGAGAAAAACCACCACCTCCACGCTGCTGCCATTCATCCACCTGGAGATGCCATGGCCACCTCTAGGGTGGCTCAGAAGTTGCTTCGACCCTCCAGGCGTCCCCACAGCAAATCTCAGCAGTGAAATGGCTGCTCACAGGGCCCTGGGTTTATGGAAAGGGTTCCAGGTGTCCGTATTTGGGGACCAGAAGCCTGCTGGGGTGACCTGATGTCCTGGTGAGGCTTGGCCTCTGCGGCTTCACCACCATCATGGGCGGTAT
Organism: Alouatta palliata; assembly: GCA_004027835.1. Taxonomy (NCBI): domain Eukaryota; kingdom Metazoa; phylum Chordata; class Mammalia; order Primates; family Atelidae; genus Alouatta; species Alouatta palliata. The sequence continues at coordinate 7,895 of PVKV010024034.1, forward strand.
CTTTGGCTGTGACTTTGAACCTGGTCAAACCATGTGACCCTGGAGAGTGCTGGGAACCACGGCAAGCTCAAAGCCCCGGAACTCAGCGCCCCCAGCAGCAAAAGAAGTGTCCGGAACCTGCTGTGCCTGAGGTTGGTCCCAGGGCTTCCAGGAACTCAGGCAGCACCTGCTGGGTCTGATGAGGCGAGCCCCTGTGTACACACTTCCCAAATCGTTTATTAATAAAAATAAGACATGTTCACAGAAAAAAAGTGGAAGCACGGCAGGGAATACAGCGGAGAAAACGCGGCCTGTGCCCGCCGGCTCCTCCCTCCAGAGGCACGCACGGGCTTGTGAGTGCGTGTTTACAGTTAACGATGAAGTGACACAGATCTGTTTGTTTATTATTGTTAGTTTTTGAGATGGAGTCTCGCTCTGTCGCCCAGCCTGGAGTGTAGTGGCATAATCTCCGCTCACTGCAACCTCTGACTCCGGGATTCAAGTGATTCTCCTTCCTCAGCCTCCCGAGTAGCTGCTGTCCAGCTCATTTTTATATTTTTAGTTGAAATGGGTTTCACCATGTTGGTCAGGCTGGTCTCGAACTCCTGTCCTCAAGTGATCTGCCCACCCAGGGTACCCTGGGGATGGGGCCCATGCACACCTCCTACTGTGCCCTCTCCCAGAGCGGGCACTCCCATCTCCCAGGGAACTTGAAACCCAGGCTCAGGAGCCCTTTGCGCCTGGGAGGGCTGGTTCAGTTCACCTGGGAGGGCGGGTTCAGTGCTCTGAATGCTCCTGGGAGGGCGGGCTCAGTTCGCCTGGGAGGGCGGGCTCAGTTCACCTGGGAGGGCGGGTTCAGTGCTCTGAATGCTCCTGGGAGAAGCAGAGCAAGTTGCCTTGCCTGGGCAGGAAGGCAAAATCTAGTTGGAAAATGTGGATTAATTTAGATTAATTGAATTCGACTCAGCCAAGGCCAGCAGAGGCTGAGACTGACCGGGCCTCTTCCCGGGCTCCCGAGTGCCTGCCCTGTCAGTGCGCCCTGCCCTCCCTAACCCCCTAGCTGCCTCCACCGACCCCCACAGCCCCGCCGGCCCTCACTCCTCCCCTGCAGCCCCAGTCTTCCTGTTGGGCTCCTTTGACTCCAGGGCCTAAAGTGTTTCCAGAACCAACCCTTACGGGAAGACTGTGCCCCTTCTAGGGTGGCTGTGTGGGCAGCCTCGGGGTGTGGGACAGGGACCTGCTACCCCAGGCACGGGGTGCCAGACCCAGCTGTGGTGGGAGAGCTGCAGGCGGCTGGGCCTCAGGGACTCACGCCCAGACCAGGACCCCGGGCAGTGGCTCCCCACCCCAGCCTTACAATGGACACTCTCCAGCTCAGCTCAGGAGATGTGGTGGGGCTGAGTTTGGTCTACAGAGAAGACCCAGCCCTGCCCCAGAGACACTGACTCACTGAAGCCTCAGGCCCCAGACTTGCCTCCGACTGCCAGGCCAGACAAGCCCTGGTTCCCAAGGACAGGGCCCCTCGGCTGGGAGCGGAGGCTGAGAGCAGAGGCTGGGGAGTGCTGCTCTAATCACAGATGGTGTTTCTGTTAAGCTATCGCAGACAGCATGTCTGGGGAGGGGCCGCTCAGCCAGGGGACTTCACATGGCAGCTGCGTCCCCCAGAAGTAACAGGCCACTCCCCATGCAGGGATGTCCCCGGACAGGGTGCCCCATCCTGGATAAACCCTCTCACTCAAGATGCCACTGTGAAGGCTCTGGAGATGAGGCCTCGTTGGCCTGGACACCCGGGGATGGTGGGGGACCCCTTTACTCTCGTCTGAAACCATCTTCTTGTGGGGGCCCTGCCCTGGGCTCCCCATCCAGAGAGACGGTTTTGTCCTCACAGACTCGTCCCTGTCTGTGCGCCCCTGGATGAGGCCTGGGGTGGGCTTCCGCTGTCGACAGAAGCAGCCCCCTCTGCCGTCCCCCAAGCCTGAGGGCTTCCTCCCCACTTTTGGGTCTTCTGAGTGACCTGCACTGCGTCCTGGCGGCAGCCCCTGCTCTCTCACAGCTCCCAGGCAGAGGGCAGCTTCACCAGTGCCGCACGGTGACCCAGCACAGGCTCTCAGCCTCCAGTAACACCTGTGACCCGCTGTGGCCACCGTTGCTGCCGGGGCCCCTGCGAGCCCTGCTCCGGCCTGAGCTCTGCCTGCCACTGGGCCAGTCAAGACCAGGATAAATGGACAAAGCGACACCCTGAGAGCTCAGAGCACCAGGAACGGTGAGGCTCAGACAGTCCTGAGCTGGAGCCGCCCCACGCTCGGCCCCAGTCACACAGACGTGGCCGCGGAGGCCACTAGACACCCAGGGCCTGGGCTTCTGTGAAGACCTGGCCAGGAAGGAGCCCTGAGAGCCTGTGGAGATGCCCATCATCAGGAGGCACCGGCCGTGGCACCACAGGACCCCTTGGCAGCCTGGGGGCCCTCACCCACCAGGAAGCCCCACGGAGTGCTGTGGCCCAGCCTAGAGGGGCGCCAGGAAACAGCCCCTCCGGAAGCCCCCACTTGGCTGACGCTGGTCCGATCTCATCCTCGGATCACAGCCAAGGCGCCGGAGCAGGCTCCTGACACAAATCTCTGAGGGCTCAGCACTCAATTAGCACGTGTGCCACGTGGCCAGACACCCGAGAGGCCCTGGGAGAGAGCTCATTACACCAGCTGCACATCTGGTGCCCCGGAGCCCTGTGGAATTAGCTCTGGGCGTGATTTACAGCCACGTCTCCTTGTCCTTTCCTGAAGGAGACAAGATTCTTGGGACCCCAGAGAAGAGTGCTTCTGAGGCAATGCGCGGCCGACCCACCAAAGGCGTGGCCCACCTGCTCCTGGGGAGTCTCCTCCAGTGACTGGTTCCTGGCAGGGCAGGGCCGCCTCCCAGCACCATGGGCTGCTTCTGGTCACTCCCACCCAGGGGCACAGGGAGGAATCTCTGAATGCCCCTTCCCTGGGGAGCAGGAATACTTGGAACCTCTTTGGCCTGGCCAGAGCAGTTTCTACTGTGCCCACCAGAACCCAAGGCTAAGCCATCGGGGAGACCAGAAGGCCCAGTGTTCAGCCCCTGCCCCACCTTGGGCACGGCTCCGGCCCACCTCCCCGGACAGCCTGGGAGGAGACTGTGGGTGGGAAGAGGCTGCAGGTGTGGAGCTGGGTGGGAGATGCCGCTGCAGGGTACAGGCAAAGAGCCGTGTGGGAGTGGGCAGGCGGCCCACAGCGTCTCCACGAGAAGAAAGGGACGCCCGGGACGACAGAAGAACTCGGTTCAGGGCCTACGTTCTGTGCTTTCGGTGGGTGCTGCTCCGAGGCTGTTGCATTTACTAAAAGAAGTGACTTTGAAAGAACAGGAGCTGGAGGGAAACCTGGGGCTCAGGAATCAGGGAGGGGCCCGGCCGGTTCAGGCCCAGTGAAGCCAGAGCTTCTGCAAAGCCCGAGCGGGTGAGGCCCACCCCAAAGGGGCGCTTGGAGTTGCGGCAAGCTCTCCCTCCCCTGCCCTCCAGGTCCACCAGCCCTGCCTGCCAGTGAAGCTGCTCCCTGCCAGAGAGGGTGGGCAGCCTTGGCACCCCTGCCCACTCCCCTCCCCCTGCCCTCTTTCTTAGCCCCCCGAAGATCTCCCCAACCCACTGGTGTTCCAGATTCCACAGCCTGGCCCACATCTTTCAGGGAGAGTGTTGGGTGCCTAGGCACCCACTGTGGCCCTATCCCAGCCTCCAGCAAGCACCTACCCTGTCCTGGGCCTCTCAGCATGGGAGAAGCGGCGCCCTGTCCCCAGAGCCTGCACCTCCACTTTACATTGACGTTAGTGTTGGCGAGTGGGCAAGAGGCCACCATAGCCTGGAGGACGGGGCACCTGGACACGCTACCCGGAGCTGGGCCCCCCAGAAGCCTCCTGGGCTCTACAGGGACACCCTCCAGCTCAATAGATGGGTGAGGCTGTCTGAGTTTGGTCTAAACAGCAAGACCTCAGGCTCTGCTGGGAGGTGCCCTGTGGCTCGGGGGAGTCTGGAGGCACCTCCACAGTGCCTGCTCCTCCCAGCGAGAAGTGAGGTGTGCAGTCTTCCTTCTCCCACCCATGCCCAGGCTCTAAAAATCCTTCTGAGGCCTGCAGCTGTCTTCATTCCCCCGGCGACATTAATTCAGTCCTGGAGGTGTCCAGAGCGCAGGGTCCCTGCATCCATCCAGGTGCTGAGAGAGCAGGGAAGGAGACATCAGATGTATCCACCAGTGCCTTTGGCCTGGGGCCGGTGCCCAGACGGGCAGCTGTGCTGGGCGGGAGTGTGGGGGCTGCACCAGACCAGGTCCCTCAAGCTGAGACCCAGTGGAGGAGGTGAGCCATGTAAAGTTGGGGCAGAGTGGCCGGGCTGGGTAAGCCTGGGGGCTGCGAGGGGGGGCCTGGCAGGCATGGGATGGAATTAGGTGGCCGCAGGTGGAGGTGGGGCCTCAAGGCCTCTGAGATAAGCAGGTGAGCACATGAGGCAGCACTGGAGGTGTGTGTGAGAAGGGGCCAGGCTAGGCCAAGACGAGGACGGTAATCTCCTCTGCCCACCTAGGGGTGTCACTACCCACCCCTGGGCCAGTTCCCACTCCAGCCCTCAGAGCTCATGGCCTTTCAGACCTGGCTGGGTCCATGGTGGGCCCAGTGGGGCCCCGGGGCTGCCTGGCTGGGATCTGTGCCTGCCTCCCAGCTCTGCTGCTGCCCCGGCCTGGCTGCCCCCAGAGAGCACTGGAGATGCGGGGAGGCAGGGCTCCTCTCATTGTGCTGGGGGGTAGGGGTGGGGTTTTCTCCAGCTCCGATTGGGCTCCTGGGGGACCCTGGTAACCCACCTTTCCGCTTCCCTGGGTGGCCACCACGGAGGATTCCCTTGGGTCATCTTGGGTCTTTTTTTGCTCTAGGCACAAGGCCCTGGGGAGGTCCCGTCTGTCTGGAATGCCTGGTGCAATTGCTTGTCAAGCTTGGAGAGGCTGGAAACTCGCTCACTGCAGGGAAAAGGACAAGCAGGGCCTTTGCCCGGGACTGCCAGGAGATCCCGCCCCGGGGGCGCAGTCGGGGCAGCAGCTTAGCAGTTCTCCTAGGGCTGCGCTGGACAACTCATTTCAGTGATAAATCAGGGCTTTGTGAACTCCCGTGGCCTGAGCGTCTGAAGGCGAATCCTGGCTCCCTCGGTGTGGAGTCCCTGTGGCCCGCCGGCCTCCTCCCGCCGCCACCCAGCCCCCAGGACACCTGGGCCTAGGCCGGCTCTCCTTCCGGGCCCGAGACCCCCGCCCGGTCTCTCCACCGCCCGCTCCACCCCCTGCAGACGCCGCGGGGGTGCGGCGCGTTTGCTGCTCGTGACCTGCCCGCTCCCGGGGCGGGGATCCGGGCCCGCAGCGTTCACGTTGCTCCCCCGGGACAGCCCGAGCGCAGGAGGAGCCCCACAAACGCATGCTGAATAAATACAACAAACGTGGGACGGTCACTGCCAAACCCGCGCTCTAGGTTTTCCAGCGCTGAGCGCTGGCGCCGGACGCGGCGCCTTCCTCCGCTGGACGTTCCCTCCCAGGCCAGGAGGTGGCATTCGCGAACCTCTCCAGGCGGCGGAGCCCAGGCGCCCGCAACTCCGCCGGACGCTCTCGGACCTCCCAGGGAGGAGGGGGCGGTGCCTGGGGACGCTGGAGCAAAGGTGCCGCCCGGGGCTGGAGAGGGGGCGGGGCCCGGAGTTGGCGCCGGGAAGCGCCACAGGTGCAGCTGCGGGGGGAGGAGGCAGGAGCGCGCAAGGGGCACAGGTGGGGAACCGGGTGGGACGCGGCACCTGCGGAGCGCGCCGAGAAGCCTACGGCTTAGAAGACCCTGGAAAAGGGACCGCCCTTACCTGGCTCCTCTGGCGCCCCCAAGTCGCCCAGGCCCCCCGATCCCGCGCCACGGTCCGCTCCATTCCGAGCTCCTGGCCCCTGAAGAGCCGCGCACTCCGCAGCCAGTGAGACGCCAGCCCCACTCGCGACCCCACCCGCGACTCACGCGCTCCCGCGTTAGCTCAGGGAGGACCTGGCGGCGCAGACAGACCCGGGGTCGCCGGGCCGCGGCGCAGCGCCTCCAGGTCTCCGTTTCCGAAGGCCTAAAACGGTGCTAACGACGCCTCTAGCCCCGCCCCGGGTGCGAGGAGCCGCAGAGCCCGTCCCGAGCGCGGCTTTCCTCCTGCTGTCCCGCCCGCGTGCGCCTCCCCTAGCCTCGGTTCAGGCCACCCGCGCCCCTCCCGGCCCGCCCAGGGTCTGCTGGGCTGCGCAGAGCTGGGGTTCCAGGGCGAGAGCCGGCCCCGCCCCGCAGCCCCCGCGTCGCCTCTCAGAGCTGAGCTTTGGCCGCGGCGCCGTCGCCTTGGGGTTCTCATAGGGGCCCGAACCCGACCCTGAAGGGCCCTTCTCGCATTTCCTCGGAGGGGCGGGTCGGGGCCGCGCGGACGCGTGCTGGGGGTCCCCGGGCCAGGCTCCAAAGGGACCGATCTCCGGCGGGGCAGCCGCGCCCAATCGAGTCCCAATCCCAATCGAATCCAGTGCGGACTCACTGGGGGAAGCGAAACCCCCGTGAATGCGGGGCTGCACCTCCATTGAGGGGAATCCTACGCCGCGCCGCCGGGCCCCCAGCGCGCACAGCAGAGGCAGGAGCCGCCGCACGACTGCCCAGGAGTTTGGCCGCAAGTGGCTTAACAAGCCGCCTCCCAGGAGCGACCGGCAGCGCTGAGCCCCCGCCTCTAACGGCACAAAACGAAAATGGAACCCTAGAGGGGAGCGGCGGGCGCGGGCGTGAGGCCCCGGCCCCAGCCCTGAGCGTCGCCTTCTTCCGCGGCGCCGACACCCTGGCGGCCGAAGCGAAACGAGAAAGTCGTTGCTAAGAGATCCCCCAGGCCAGGGAGAGGCTGCCGGTGCACACATTTGGGGCGTGGCTCCCCACGGGCGGCAAGTCACAGAGCCGTCCTGTGTCCCTAAGTTAATATGAGACGCCCCCCCGAGAGGTGGAAGCGTTGGCTCGGCGGCCGGGGCGGGAATGGAGTTCACCGCTCGTCCACGGGATGAGTGAGCGGCTCCTGGTTCCGGGGAGGGCACGGGCTCCGCGCTGAGGCTGCCCTGGTCACTGTTCTCCCCGCCAGGGATTCGAGAGACAGCCCGTGGGCGAAGTCGTAGGCCCGAGTTACATCCCGAGTAACCCCAGCGGGAGACCCCCAAATCCTGGCAGGAGGCGGACGACGGGAAGCGCCGGGCAGCGCGTGGGAGTCAGGGCCGCGTGTGTGGCCCCGGGACTCGCCTCCCCGCCCCGCTCCCAACGCCAGCCGCTCGATGGCGAAACCAGAAAAAGATCCGAGCCGGCCTCGCCGGGCCGCGAGGTCCGTGGACTCCGAGGCCCGAGTCCTCCACCCTCTGTGGCCCGGACCCGCCAGGAGCGCGTTCCCTGCCAGCGTCTGCGGCCGCCCACACCGACCTCAGCCCCGGGCGGCGGAGAGTCATGAGCGGGGCGCGGGCCGTGGCTCTTCCCGAGTGGGGCGCTCCGAGCGCGCGGGCGGAGTCTCAAATCTGCTTTCTTTCCGTTCATAAAATATGTTCTCGTATTTTTCCGTCATTTCGCATTAAAACCTTTGCCTAACTAAACTCCCATCCAAGCGGGATTTATTTCGTCCCCAGGGAGATAAATCGGGGCAAATTTACAGCCCCGGAGGCACCTGCCGCGCTAATGGGCCCTTCATGGAGTGCGCGGCCTGCGGGGGCGCGCCGGCGGGCGGGCGGGGCGCTGGCCAATGGCCGGACCGCAGGGGCCGCAACCAATCAGCGCGCGCGCCGCGCCCCGGGGGCCCCCGTTATCAGCGTGTCCGTCCCGCGCGGCGCCGCTCCGACCGGCCCCGGAGCCGCCGCCGCCGCCGCCCGCCCGCGCGCCCCCCGCACCGGAGCCGCCCGCCCGCCCCCCGCGCCCCGCGCCCCGCGCTGCAGCCGACGCCCGCCGGGCCGCGCGCAAACTTCCCAGGCCGGCGGGCAGGGGCGGCGGCGGCGGGGCCCGGATGGGAGCCCGGGCCGGCGGCGGCGGCGCCCATGGACACTAACCGCCCGGGCGCGTTCGTGCTGAGCAGTGCCCCGCTGGCCGCGCTGCACAACATGGCCGAGATGAAGACGTCGCTGTTCCCCTACGCGCTGCAGGGCCCGGCAGGCTTCAAGGCGCCCGCGCTGGGCAGTCTGGGCGCGCAGCTCCCGCTTGGGACCCCGCACGGCATCAGCGACATCCTGGGCCGGCCCGTGAGCGCGGCGGGCGGGGGCCTCCTGGGCGGCCTGCCCCGACTCAACGGGCTCGCCTCGTCCGCCGGCGTCTACTTCGGGCCCGCGGCCGCCGTGGCGCGCGGCTACCCCAAGCCCCTGGCCGAGCTGCCCGGGCGCCCGCCCATCTTCTGGCCCGGCGTGGTGCAGGGCGCACCCTGGAGAGACCCGCGTCTGGCCGGCCCAGGTGAGTGGCGGGCGCGGGAGTGCGGGGCGGGTGGGTGCGGGGGGCGAGGGGCGGGTGCGCGCGGAGCCGCCGGCCGCTGACCCCCTCCCGTCCCGTCCCCTGCCCTCCCCTCCCTCCCCTGCAGCCCCGGCCTGCGGGGTCCTGGACAAGGACGGGAAGAAGAAGCACTCGCGCCCGACCTTCTCGGGCCAGCAGATCTTCGCGCTGGAGAAAACCTTCGAGCAGACCAAGTACCTGGCGGGCCCGGAGCGCGCGCGTCTCGCCTACTCGCTGGGCATGACCGAGAGCCAGGTGAAGGTGAGCGCGGCCGGGCCGGGGAAGCGGAGCCCGCGTCCTGCGAACGTCCCCAGCCCCGGGCGCCGCTGCCCTGCGGCCGCCTGACCGCCCCGCCCGCCCCCAGGTGTGGTTCCAGAACCGCCGGACCAAGTGGCGCAAGCGGCACGCGGCGGAGATGGCGTCGGCCAAGAAGAAGCAGGACTCGGACGCAGAGAAGCTGAAGGTGGGCGGCTCGGACGCGGAGGACTACGACGAATACAACCGGCCCCTGGACCCCAACTCGGACGACGAGAAAATCTCGCGGCTGCTCAAGAAGCACAAACCCTCGAACTTGGCGCTGGTCAGCCCGTGCGGCGGCGGCGCGGGGGACGCCTTGTGAGGACGCGCGGGGCGGGGGCGAGTTTATTTTTGCAGAAGCCGGCGGCGTCCCCGGGGGGCGGCGCGGGGCGCGGGCCGAGCGTCGGGGCCGAGTCGCGTTGTATCATCAATAAATTATTTAACTGGTCCCCGTTGGAGCCGCAGCTCCGGAGCCTGCACCGCGTGTTTCTTCATCTGGGACCCGGAGCTCCGCGGTCCCGGCTTCGCCCCTGCGGGACCCGGGCTTCCTTCGGGCGCGCGGCGGCCTCGAGACCTCCGAGTTCCCTGTGCGGAGGCTGCGGGCCCTCGGCCGGGGCGAGGAGCACTGAAGGCGCGCGGGGCAGGGAAGGGCCCGGCCCGCCGGGAGGAACCAGCGACAGCCGCCGGGAGCCAGCACCACGGAGCCGGGGACGGAGCGCGCGCCCCGCAGCAGGTACGGCCGGCCGGGTGGAGTCACACGTGCTGGCGGGGTCGGGGGTCCGGGAGGGGCGGGTAAGCCGCAGTCCGCCCCGAGTCTCCGCAGGACGGTTTTCTTTCTTTGCTTTTCCCGCTTCGGGGCCACGTCCTGGTTGCCGCGGGACACCCGCTCGGCGGAGGCGCTTTGGTCTTAGGATTTTAAAAGTCCCCCTGCCCCGTGGCTGGCATCGCACCTGACGTCCTGTTGCGATTCCACTCAGCTGGGGGAATCGAGTCTCAACTGCAGCACCGAGGCCATTCCGCCACCTCCTGCTGGATTTTTCAGCGGCGAAAGCAGTTTCTTTCAAACTGGGACCGCAAAGAGAAACTTGAACTAATTCTGCCCGCCGCGCGGCGGGGCCTCCAGGGGTCACGCGGTGCCAGGGAGCTGGAGACCCCCTGGGCAAGCCCGCAGCACCCGGCCGGGGGCTCAGGAGATCCGTTTCCTATCCTGAAATGGTGACAGCTCAGCTGGGCCGGGACACCGGCCGACAAAACCCGTCCGCCCACCTGCAGCCTCTGTAGTTGAGACTGGTCATCGCTGTATCTTAATGGGTGTGACTATTGATTTTTAATTTTAAAAAGTTAAAACTAAATGAAATATTTGTGGTGATACGATTTCTCTCGGAAGGCATTTTTGGAAGCGTTAAAGAGAAATGTAAAACGCTTCAACTTGGTGAGCTTTGTTTCTGGCTCTCGGCAGCTTTCGGCTTTCTTTACAAGGACGCAACTTGAAGGGCAGAAGCAATGCTTTTCTCCGCTCAGCTCGGAGCAGAGGGGCTTCCAGAGGCAGAGTTCTGAGGAGGGCAAAGCATTTCTATCATCCCTTTTAAAAATGTTGAGAGATAAATCTTTTATCACAGTAGAAAGTCCAAAAGGTTGTTTTTCTCAAGTAACGGCTTGGTGTTTTGTGGCAGTGAGTGATACAGTGAAATTCCAGGGTTTCTAATGAGCTCGATCTCGAATAATAGGGTATACAGACTGGCGCGAATTAGCATTTCAAAGGTGGCGGGAGAAGGTAAAGGAAGAGAAACAGCAACACGGGACTGTTTTCACCATGGTCAATTTTATTGCTTAGGAACCAGACCAGTCACTTCTAAAGGCCCTCAGAATGACCAACAGCTGAAACCCGTGGGGCGGACTCCGTGTTGGAACTGTGGCCGCGGAGCCGGGGACCACAGCAGGGACACGGACAGACCCAGTCCTTCGCCAGGAAGATTCGGCAGCGGACACCAAATCACTTGCAATGGTAGCGATTAGACAAAAACATCCACCTAAATGCCTTCACCGGCCAGAACTCTGTAGTGTTCTAAAGTAAAATCAATAAAACATTTGTGTCTCATCAACAGACTCTATCACCTTTTAATGCTGTACTTAGTGCTAGGAGAAAATATTTGCAACAGGGTTATGACATGGGTTGTTTGTAGCGGAGCACGGAGGAAATGTACAGTTTTGTTTCTCTTTAATATTTTTATATACAGCCCATGTTAAAAGCAATTTCTACTGGAAGCAAACTAGGCTATTTCTGTTTCTCCCATGATATTATTGTTGTAATGTAGAATACCTGGCACCATGGAACAGTAACAAAAGACAGACGAACGGTTTACAAAATTCTTCAAAGGTACACCCAGGCTAGCTATAAACTTCACATTCAGTTGTTAATATTACACAGAACGGATTAACGGGCCGCTAGTGCAGACGTGTTGGGCCGGTTTCACCCACGGTGGCGAGCCCGTGTGTTCTTTACGAGTTTCTGTGCGGATGGACACACAGCTGAGCTCCTAGACGTCAATGCTGCCTGCTGATGGGACTCTCTTGTGCATTCATACTGGAAAGTACATTTAGATACGTTTTGGTAAGATTTATAAATTATTTTTAAAAAGTATATATTTATATATATTTATATATATAAAAATGGAAAGCAGCTGCAGTGTGATTCAAAAACCATGTGACACGGCCCAGAGTCAGTGCCTCGGGAGGGGCATCGGCAGAGACAGACCCCGGCCGCGCTCGGGGCCACGCTGCCGGCCGGCAGAGGGAGTGCCCGTCTCGGCTTCCCCAGTCCCTGGACGCACCTCCACCTGGCAGAGGGAGTCTCTGGACACGGGGGTCCCCATGCTGGAGAAGCCCCTCCACTGACAATCATTAAAAACTGAAAACTGTGAAGTCTATGGTACAGACCGTCTTTGCTGTCTATTAGAGTTTTGACAACAGGACTGTGACTTACTAAAAAAAAAAACAATGTTTCTACTTAATGTCACACGAACAGACATGACAGTGAGGTATGTGAGGCTGCTCCGGACGGTCCGGAGGCGGAAGCGAAGTGTGGGCTGGTCGTCTAGCAGGTGGCGCTCGGGAGGGTTCTCGATGCAGCTTTGAAGAGTGCGTATTCGGTTACGGCTACAGGGAGGGCTCACGAAGGGTCCTCTTGTGGCACTGGCATCTCTTCCCTGTCACGGAGTTCGTAATTTGTTAAAGGAACAAACGCACCAGGAAAAGCTGTGGAAAAACTGAACTAGGGGGAGGAGCCATATTTACCACCATGTCACTGCATGACACAACACTTGTGCACATGGGCGTGAGGTTTACCTGCCCCGGGCATGATTCGGAAGGCCAGGAACACGGGCTGCAGCGGGAAGAGAGGAGGGTGTCAGCACAGCACACGCAGGACAGCCCACTACACGCCGCCACTTCCCATGACACCCCTGACCCTGCGCCTCACAAGGGCAGCTGTGAACCAGGCCACGAGGAGCCGCTGGCCTCCTGTCCCACCTGTGGACCCTGGCCTCACAAACGCAGCCGTGAACCGGGCCATGAGGAGCCGCTGGCCTCCTGTCCCACCTGTGGACCCTGGCCTCACAACGGCAGCTGTGAACCAGGCCACAAGGAGCCGCTGGCCTCCTGTCCCACCTGTGGACCCTGGCCTCACAAACGCAGCCCTGAACTGGGCCACGAGGAGCCGCTGGCCTGCAGAGGCAGCTCAGTCCTTGTGTGCAGCCACAGCAGAGCAGGGGTTGTGGGGCGGGGGCCCGTAAATGTGGAACTGGAGCTGGGCAGGCCATGAGAGGTTTTATAAGGAAGGTGTTATTTCCAGGTTAAAAAATCAATGGAGAAACTGATCTAAAAGAATGGCTAAATAGGCCCCAAATGAAGTGGGGAAGGGAGACACGCCCGTCCTCAGCTCTGCTGCACCAGGCAGGTCCGGCGTCTCATCTGGGTGTGTTTGGGGCTCACAGCTCCAGCCTCCAACATGGAAGGAGCTAACTTATTTAAGTGGGCTGAAAATGAGATCTGATCTGTCTCCTGTCAGGACTCTCCTGTGAGCACTCTCGAGGAGCAGTCACCTGGATAAACGATCTGTACCAGTACCGCCCCTTGGCACACGGTGGGGAGCGCCCTCACCCCTGTGCCTCTGCTGAAGGTGAGCCTGCCCCAAGAAAGCCATTAAAACGGCAGCTGTGTTTGCAAAACAGTCTTCAGAAACAATCTGTCAACACAATTCTTTACAAATAGTAAAATTACGTGTTCTACTGTAACTACAGTCATTTCTGCCTTCTTCCTGCTTGCCCACCTAGCTTTTGGTATTTTATTAAAATCAAATAAAAGCAGACCAACTTGGCCTAGTCTCTACAGTCAGACTAAGAAGACTGAAGAGCAGGAGAGGAGAGACTGGCCAGCCCCCACCTGCCCACCCTCGGGCTGGCCCCAGCTCCCCGGCCCCCACCCGCCTGCCCTCGGGCCCCAGTCCCCGGGACCCCTGGCCGTCCCCGGCCCCAGCCCCCCGAGCCCCTGGACCTGTGTACGTCACCTTGTGGTCTCCCATGCAGACGTTGGGCCCAATGTGGTCATAGGTGACAACCTTCTCCTCGCTCTCCGACTGGAAAGGAGAAACAGAGACAGGTGGGTGTGGGGAGACGGGGCACCCTGGGTCCAGTGGGCAGCTGACCGGCAGGAACATCAGGATTTTGTGGGTGCAGAGAGGTGTGGGGGTCAGCCCCTGCAAATACCTCCCCAGCCTCTGCCACCCACCCTGCCTGGCTCCAAGAGAGACCAGCCCATGGACCAAAGGCCCTGCTGACCCGGCAGTACCTCCACACCTTGGCCCTGGACCTTTCCTCCAGGAGGTATCCGCCTGTAGGAGGGGGGCGTGAGGAGCCCCGGGTGCTGGCCCTGCTCCCCAGCTCCCTCTCCCAGATGTGCTCCTGGGCTCCTGGGGAGTTGCAGGGGACCCTGTCCACAGCAGTAGGTGCACCCCCAGCTCTCTGCAGGTGTGCCCCTTGGAAGCAGCCCATCCATTTCCCATTGTCCCACGTACATTTGCTCTAGACTATTCTATTAACCCAGAACTCAGTGTTCAAATGAGAACAGACACCGAATTCCACGCCACTGCACACAGCAATCTGTGCACAGTAATTCACGGCCGTGTGCGCACTTCCTGGTGAGTGCTTGTGTTCTGGGCGCCTTGGGAAGGGTTTGCTGCTGGTCACCACTTGCTCTGACTGGGCTGGAATTTTACATCCGCAGCTGGGACATCTGAGACTATCAAGTTAAAACTGAATCATCTTTAATGCAGTGGGAAGCTGAAGGTCAGATTTAGTTTCCAGCACAGTCGCCTGCCAGAAAGGATGAAAACAGCCTCGCGCCGCACACATGAGCACCTCCGAGTCTCTCCGGGCAGAGCGGCGGCTGCGCGGAAGTGGAGAAACATTCATCAAACGCAGCGTGGTAATTTACAAAGGCAGCATAAAATTGTGGATTTTCAACTGCATAATCCTTGGACAGATAAACAAATTACGGCAGGCGGAGGCAGTGCGCTGTACACCTCACTGAACACTCGTCACGGAGGCTCCCAAGCAGCACCGCCTGCGCCCCGAGCCACCTTTGCTGTTTTAGGGGTCCGGAGGCAGAACGGAGCTTGTCATGATGGATGAGGCTGCGGAGCACGCCCGGCACCCGTCTGCTTGGCCTGCATGCCCGCTGCCCACTGGGTGGCCCCTTGGGGACAGCCCGTCCAAACTCCCGGCCCCAGGTGGCGGGGGCGGGGCTGTCAAAGGCCGCCAGGTGTGCGCTGAGGCGCCATCCCCATCTGCGCATAAAGCGTCAAGTCCTGAGTCCAAAGAGCCTGAGAGGCTGTGAACGAATGGAGGACAGGCTGCAACGCTGCCCTACTCTGAGCTGGCAGAGCCCTGGCAGGGGCAGCACAGCATGGGGAGGCCACAGCCCTGCCAGCCTCTGCCCTTGGGCACTGCCCGCTCGTGACCTCAGACATTTTCCCAGGGACGGCGTCTGTGCCTGCATCCCCAGGAGGCTCCTGTCCCCGCTGGCAGCCCTGGGCTCCACACGTCCGACCTGCTCTCAGTGCTGGCAGGTGGGAGTGCCCACCATGTGCCACCAAGGGACTGGGTGTGCCCGCCAGTGAGCACAGCCAGAGGGTCAGGGGCGTGTTCACAGCCAGACTCCGGGCCAGGCCCACTCCTGGGCTTTCAGGCTGGCATACCTACCCCCTACAGCGTGGGAGCAGCTGTGATAGGGTGGCCAGCGTGCTTTCCTCACTTGATGGGCATAGGCCCTGCCCACAGGCCAGAGGTGCGGCTATGGAGAAGCTGAGCTGGCTGCAGACACCACGAGCTTCTGGCCAAGGGGGTCCCTGCCTCTAGCCCAGGCTCTCGCCCGGCAGGCTCCTCCTCACAGCACAGCCAGGGACTGAGTGCAGGCTGCACCCAGGGTGCTCCAGGATGTAGGAAGGAACGGTAGGGAGCCCTGCCTGGTGGATGGAGCCATGTGGCGGGGGCCAGCAGGGCACGTCTCAGGGAGCGGGGCTGCAGGGGGTCCCTGACCTGCCGAGGTTGCACCTGTACCCAGGTGCTTGCTGTGCCCAGGGTCTGGTCCCATCTGGCACAGGGACGCAGACGGGCAGTGCAGGACAACGGGACCCTCACATGGCCGGTGTTGAGGGTGGGGCTAGCAGGGGGCTCCTGTCCCCGCTCTGGGCCTGGGATGGTGAAGATGGGGGCAGAGCCCACCAGGCTGGCAGTGGTGCCGCCAGAGTCTCCAGCCTCCTTCCGATTGCCCACCCGAGTCATGGCAGAGGCCCCGGCTCTGGGTGCGGGCATGGCTGCGGTTCCCACACACTCCCACAGGATCCATTATTATCTGCATTTCACTTTCATTGACGGGGTTGACAAAACCAATTCAGATATTGATTCTTCTGAAAACACTCCTTGTCTGTTAAAATGTGGGACTGAAAGATCACGGATTGGCCGGGTGTGGTAGCTCCTGCCTGTAGTTCTAGCACTTCGGGAGGCTGAGGTGGGTGAACTGCTTGAGCCCAGGAGTTTGAGATCAGCCTGGCCAACACAGCAGGCAAGACCCCAGCTCCTTTTTTGTAAAAAAAAAAAAAAATCTTTATCAAAAAAAAAAAATCACAGGAAATCTGAAAATTTCCCAAGACCTAGGTCATCTCCTGAAAATGTCACCCATTCATTTTTAACTTATCAAGCCTCCAAATGAATCTGGCTCTGATTTACAAGTTAAGGAAGCAACTTGAGACATGTCCACCGTGTTTACAGCCTGTGATTGCCGTGTGCACAGAGCGTGTTGACTTCTAAGCATACAATGAACTATGATTTGAAAACAGCTCCTGCTGACCTCGGGTATGGGTCAGACTCAGGATGCCGGCTGCTCATGGCCCAGGAACTTGGTTCTGCCTGCTGCTGCCCTACCCCCAGTGCTGGTTCGGAGGTGACCCAGTGTTGGGGTACGGCTCACTGCAGGACGAGGTCAGGGCCCAAACCTGGCAGCATTCCCTGCCCCCCAACCGGGTGCCCCCACCCCCGGGGCCCCGTCACAGGGCTGGGCTGGGGCAGACCCAGGGCTCCACGTCGCTCTGCACCCAGGGCCGGGGCAGCGTGCACTCACCCTCAGCACCAGCTCCTTGGCAGACGGGGACATGAGGATGCGGTCACACCAGGCCGGGCACCGGGTGTTCATGTACTGCTCGCCCTGGCGGGCGTCCTCACTGTACGGGTAGCTGGGGAGACAGGAAGGCAGAAGGTCAGCCGGCCGGCTCGGGCCATCCTCAGCCCCAAAGGGACTGCTGTGCCGAGTGTCTCCCAATACACCTTAGAATGGCCAGTGCTGCCCGGGGAATAAATACACGTACGGAAGTTTCTATAATATAAAACCAAATTCACAGTTTAAGTGCTGTATCAAACTTATTTTTTTCCATGAGACTAAATTTTAGTTACAGCACAGTATCTTCAAATCAGTCCTTCCTTTACCGCGTGGAATCATCTATCGAGCTTTGGTTTTTGTTGGTATTTCTGAACATGGTCTAAAGTATGATGAAAACCTACATGGAGACAAAATGCCACCCAGTGTCATCTGGTCCCAGGAAGCTCCTCCCCCTGTGACCGGCCCAGCTCAGCTCAGCTCAGCCCAAAAGGCCTCTGAGTGCAGGCGGCCCTGGCGTGCGGCACACGCGTCTCCACCTTGACCAAACCGGTGGCTGCTCTCACCTCGAGGAGCGTCCCGGTGCTCAGGCCGTGGCCTTGGGTGGCGGCTGCGGTGGAGCCTGACTGTCCCTGACGGTGCCCGCCGGGCCTGCCTATGCCCTCTGAAGGTCTGGGAATGGGGCTGGCCAGGTGCCATTAGCCCCGAAGGGAAGCCCTTCACCCACACAATGAGCATGTCCCACACCGCCCAGGGTGTGCTGGTTGCGTCTCTGCCACCCACCACCGGCCATGGGGCAGCTCATCCCCACTCTCACACAGAAGAGTGGACTGATCACTGACCCCTGGCCCTGGAGCCTCATGGCCGTAGTCCCCACCACCCGCCCTGTCCGCAGCATGTAGGCACAGTTCCCACTTCTGAACCTGCAGGTTCTCAGAGGCCCAGCCCATCCATCAGGCTGCAAACCCACCCCCAAATGGGCACTGCATCTGGGACTACACTGAAGTGATAATGAATTCCACGTGGACTGAATGAACCCTGGGATCCGTGGCAGAGCCTGTCTGCCTGCCCCTGACTGGGATCCGTGAACGAACACTGGGACCCCATGGCTCAGCTCAGCCACCTGCCCCTGACTGAACGGACCCTGGGATCTGTGGCTGAGCTCGGCCACCTGCCCCTGGCTGAAGAAACCCTGGGATCTCATGGCTAAGCTCAGCCGCCTGCCCCTGGCTGAACAGACTCTGGGATCCCATGGCTGAGCGGGGCCACCTGCCCCTCAGTGCAGCGTCTCTTCTTACTTTCAACGTCTCCGTGGCCTTCACCAGAGTCGCAGAGTTTTTTCAGTTAATTTCAGATATCATACAGCACCTCTTATGACTGGGATCTGATTCTCTGTGAAATTTCCCTGTTGGCTGTGATTGGGTTTCAGGTCCATCCTGGCACCTCGGCTGTGGATTCTGCGGCCCCTCCCGTGCCCCTGGACCCCGCCCACAGGGGGCCTATAAACAGCTGGGGACTGGGAACTCTGCCCGGATGCAAGAACTCCCCTCCTCGCCGAGCTCCAGTGGGAGCCACACTCAGGCTGTGGCTTCGACCAGGCCTTGGGCAGAGAATCATGACTTGCTTAGAAACAAAACCTGCACAGCGCCTGTGTGTAATGCACGTTTCTGGAGAGTGCAGATACGGAACAGCTGCACATCCTTCAGGAGAAGCGGCAGCCCCGGGGCCTGTCCCATTTCACGTCTGAGATGCAGGCCACCTTGTTCCGGAGCTTCTCAGCTGATCCCAACTGTGGACACGAGTGGAAACTGGATGCAGGTGGGGGCCTGCCCTGGACACATGTCCACTGCACACACAGAGGCAGCACTGAGACCCGGCTGCTCCCTGCCAGGGACCCACGGGTGGACCGGCAGCTCCAGGGGCAATGTGGCCCTCGTGAGTGTGGAGTCGGGGTGGCACCGGCGGGCCTGAGTTCCAAGGATGGCAGCTGTGCTGAGCCACGCTCCATCGAGGCAGCCCCTGGTGGGCCAAAGGTCAGGGTGAAGTGACCGCAGGGCTTCTGTGGTGAGGCCTGGATGGTCTCGGGGATCTGCTGTCTCCCGGGGCAGCTGTGCCGGAGCCCCGGCTGTGGGAAGGCAGTGGCACGTGTGCGCTCAGAGAAACTGTGGCCTCCACTGTCCCTGCCAACACGACACAAGATGTGCCTGTGAGCGCAGAACCCGCTTCGCCCCGCCGCTCTCTGCCACCACAGAGGTGCTTCCGAGAGCGCCGCCTCCGCGTCCCGCAGGTGGAAGGCAGGCTCTTGCTGGCCACAAGCATTTCCACAGGCCGCCGGGGCCCCACGGTCACCACACAGGGCCTGGCGAGGCGACCACACTGCCCCGAAAGAGCCCACGAGAGCAGCTTAAACTAAGCAGCGCTGGGAGATGCCAGTGCGGAAGGAAACTTCCAGAAGCCTCATCTCGTGCCCTTCGCACCAGTGACGTCTCCACTGCAGATACTCCCATGGCGAGTCAGGTCTGTTTCACCTGAGGTGGCAGCATGGGCCTGTAGGACCCGGCAGGGGTGCACCTGGGGCCACAGTTCAGCGTAAATGCTGAGTTCTGGGATTGACGCAGCACACGAAGGTGACTTCTAAGTCAGAAGCTGGAGCTGAGCCGGTTCTCCCTCCCCGTGCACCCCACAGAGCCTGGAGAGCCAGTGCCGCCTGACGCCCCTTCAGGGCACAGAGAGAAACCAGGGCGTGGCAGGAGGCCCAGCCACCCTCCATCCACAGGGACAGTGTCTGGCAGGCATTGCTGCTCAGAGACTGGGCTGCTGCGACGAGCAGGGAGAAGAGGGACGCCCGAGTGGCAGCAGCCTCCTCCGCCCATCTGCTCCCGGAGGGACTGGGCCGCGTGTCTACGGCCCCATGGGGCTGCCCTGGGAGTGTTCACAGATGACAGAAGGAAGAAGCCTGGATGAGGGGTGTCCTGCCTGGCTGTCGGGGGCAGCACCCTCAATCCACATCCCGAGGTGCTCCCTGTGGCCCCCAACACCCAGGGATAGATGCAGGAGGGGCTGGTTCCAGCTGGATCTGGGAAAGGCCAGTGTGGACTGCACACCGCTGCCGTACCCACAGGTGGAGGTGCTGGCGAGGCCACACTGTGGAGCTGCAGGACACGGGGACTGGGTGCTGCCCACCAGCAAGTGACGCAGGAGTGCTGGGCACGTGCGCTGATCTGAAAGCACACCTGCCAGGTGGGTAGGGACACAGGACAGGGGCGTACCTACCCCCTGCAGCGTGGGAGCCGCTGCAATAGGGTGGACAACTGAGCACCTGTGCTGCCCTGCAGGCTCCGCCTTCCTCTCTGCCCCTCTCTCCTCCCCACTGGATGCGGGCAGCGGCCCTTGTATAACCATGCTCGCCTGCAGGCTCCGCCTTCCTCTCTGCCCCTCTCTCCTCGTGTAGGGTGTGGGCAGTGGCTCCTGTAGGCTACACGGCTGAGTTTGCTGTGGCCAGGCTGACTGGCCCTGCTGACAAGGCCCAGCTTCAGGGCCTGAGCAGGCTGGGCTGGGCGGGTAGGGTTGCCACTGGTCCCAGAAACTGACAGCAGGCGGAGAACAAAGCCTGGTTACGCCGAGGTCTCGGGGCAGGGCCGATGGCGCAGGAGAGACCAGCAGGCCCGGGAAAGCCCCCGAAGGCATGCTGGGTGGGGCCACAGCTTCGCCACCTGCTGGACGCCCTGAACCACAAGCAAACAAGCCATAGATCACACCAGCTCCCAAACCGTGCTCAGAGGAAGGAGCAGGAGCGCAACCCCACTTATCCAGGCGGGCGTCAGGGCGAAAGCTCCTCCTCTGACTGCTGCCTGGTAGAATGTTGGCCACTCATCACGCTGCTCTTGTGTGTGAGAAGCAGGAGGGTTTAGCGCACTACAGAGAAGACAGCCTTGATGCAGGCCCGTCACGGTCAGCACCGCATCAAAGCCGCTCTGAGTCCCGTGCAGCCTGCGGGCGCCACCTCAGTGGTGGCTTCAGATACCTACTTCCAAACACAGCAGCTCCACTGAAATTCCTGAAAAAGGAAAAAGCCCTGAGACCAAAGAAAAGGAACCAACCGATGACAGCTGCGGCAATACTGAAGCTACGGAGGGGAGAATGAAGCACAGACGTCTTCCCAGAGAGTCTAGGTGGGGCCGGGTGCGGGGCTCACACCTGTCATCACAGCACCTGGAGAGGCTGAGCTGGGCCAGATGTGGGGCTCATACCTGCCATCCCAGCACCTGGAGAGGCTGAGCCGGGCCGGGTGCGGGGCTCACACCTGCCATCCCAGCACCTGGAGAGGCTGAGCCGGGCCAGATGTGGGGCTCACACCTGCCATCCCAGCACTTTGAGAGACTGAGCTGAGCCGGATGTGGAGCTCATACCTGTCACTCCAGCACTTTGAGAGGCTGAGCCGGGCCAGGTGCGGGGCTCACACCTGTCATTCCAGCATTTTGAGAGGCTGAGCCAGGCCGGGTGCGGGGCTCACACCTGCCATCCCAGCACCTGGAGAGGCTGAGCCGGGCCGGGTGCAGGGCTCACACCTGCCATCCCAGCACCTGGAGAGGCTGAGCTGGGCCGGGTGCAGGGCTCACACCTGCCATCCCAGCACCTGGAGAGGCTGAGCCGGGCCAGATGTGGGGCTCACACCTGCCATCCCAGCACTTTGAGAGACTGAGCTGGGCCGGATGTGGAGCTCATACCTGTCACTCCAGCACTTTGAGAGGCTGAGCTGGGCCAGGTGCGGGGCTCACACCTGTCATCCCAGCACCTGCAGAGGCTGAGCCGGGCCAGGTGTGGGGCTCACACCTGCCATCCCAGCACTTTGAGAGACTGAGCCGGGCCGGATGTGGGCCTCAGACCTGTCATTCAGGCACTTTGAGAGGCTGAGCCGGGCCGGGTGCGGGCTCACACCTGTCATTCCAGCACATTGAGAGGCTGAGCCGGGAGGATCGCTTGAACACAGGAGTTTGAGACCAGCCTAGACGACACAGTGAGACTCCATCTCTATACAAAATGAAAACATTAGCCAGGCATGGTGGTGCACATCCCAGCTACTTGGAAGGCTTAGTGGGGAAGATTGCTTGAGCCCACAAGATGGGGCTGCAGTGAGCCAAGATCAGCACTGCACTCCAGCCTGGGCAAGAGGGGGAGGCTGTGCCAGGCACTTCCCTCACCCACGTCTCCAGGGACAAAGCTCTCAGGGTGACCAGGGCCCTTGGCAGGTCTTTTCTGTGGGATGGAGTTCCCTAACCGTTCTCCCCCTTGGCACAGGTCCCACAGTCTGCATGGGCCACAGGTAGCCAGGGTTCCTGACCACCAGGCGGACGGGCAGCCTCGCTCCCTCCTGAGCACCCAGCTTGCAGGCAGTAGAGCTCATTTTGCTACATAATTATTACTCTATAAATACACATCTAAAGACAGAAGAACATAAATTACGGACCACAGAAAGTCTGCAAGGGGCTTCCTAATCCCTGATTTTACAACATACGTGTCTGTTAAAGAGAGAGGCCTCTGGCTGAACTTGTCCAGGCAGCTCATTCATGTGTGGCATATATTTTTGTCTTTTTCAAAAGCTAAAACTTGATCTTACTCGGTAATTGCTTTGTTCAATGAAAACACCCCTTTCTCACCGCTGAGAGTCAATCTTTCTTTGGGAAGGGGTAATTTTTCCCATTTGACTTCCTCTGAGTACGATAAAAACTGAA
This sequence comes from Alouatta palliata, assembly GCA_004027835.1. NCBI lineage: Eukaryota > Metazoa > Chordata > Mammalia > Primates > Atelidae > Alouatta > Alouatta palliata. The sequence goes on from PVKV010024034.1 coordinate 30,133, forward strand.
AAGTTTTGATGGGTAGCGATAGAACCTCTAAATTTTCCCATTAATTTCAGTAAACTTCACTTCTTGGCCACACAAGGCCAAGTGCACGCAGGAAGTGGGTGCTTACCAGCCCACCGCACCCTGCGCCGGCCCCAGCGCGGAAGGCTCTGCCGGGGAAGGCAGCGGGAGGGGATTCCAGGACTGCAGCAGAGGCTCCCGCCTGCAGCGACGGCGCCCGTGGAGTCCCAGGGCCTCCTCTCCGCCCGTGTGACCCGGTTTTCAGCTCACATGCGGAGCTGTGCGTGATGGCGGCCCGCTGCTGGCGGCTGCTGTGGCCTCCATGTTGGTGCTGGGTCTTGGTCCCACTCTTTGTGGGCACTGGGGCTACTTCCAAGTTTTGGCCGGTTCTGGAGTTGGCGTGTGCCCCTGTGGGTCCCTGGACCCTTGCAGCGGCCCGCAAGGTGAGCTCTACATTCACGAGGACACGAAGGCGACATTCACTGATTTCCTGGAGCTGGGGCTGCACAGATGTGGCAAACGCTGCCCAGAGTGGTGAAGCCGCTGGCGCCTGAGTGGGAACCAGACAGCCGGGACGGGCCGTGCCGGGCAGGGTCTCTCAGGGTCAGTCCCTCAGCACTAAACGGAAAGCTCCCTTCACGTGTGAGTGAAGCAGAAGTGATTCCTCGTGTTGAACCTCAGGCCTGGGTGGGATGAGACGGGGCCTCCAGGGAGCCCTCTGCCCCGCGGGACGATGTGGCCCTCGTCTGTCATGGAGCGCGTCTGCGTCTGAGTCGCCAGCCAAAGCAGCTGCTCGTTTTCGCGGACACCATATTTTGCCAGGATTGACAGACTTTGTTCAGTCACTCGGTGGCTGATGGGCATTTTCTCACGCAGGTGGACGAGCCTGCCTCCACCAGCAGCAGCTCACGCCATTTGTGGCCAATGGCAAAACTTCCGCTTTCAAGAAGACCCCGGGGTGTTGGAAAACGCATTCCTCCCAGAGGCTGGCGGCGTCCCCACCACAGAGACTCGTCCGCTGAGCTCTGCAGTTCTGAGGGAGGCGTCGTCTGCCCCGGCCGCCGGATGTGCCCACATCGAGACTCCTGCACGCTGGGCAGCCAGGATTTCCCGGGGACCCATGTGTGCGGCCGCCAGATCACGCCCTGGCAGGAGGTGCCATCCCCGTGGGCAGAGCAACAGTCTCCACGTGTGACTGTTCCTAGGGATACCCGTTCTCAATGTCAGCACGGAGGAGGGGAACCCGCCACCTTCGGGCGGCAGCCGCGGTGCCTGTGGGTGGGAGGCTGCCTCGCTCCAGACTCTCCCCCACCTATGAGGCCGAACTTCAGCAAATGTCCGGAACGTGTGAAACACTGCCACTCTTCTCACTAATTATTTTTTGTTTGGAAAATAGGTATTTTTTTTCACAAAAATGTTACTTATGTAATCATGTAACGAGTTTGTTATTGCTATTTTTAAAATGAACTAATATTTACAAGCCAATGGCAATGGCCAGCGGATGGAACCCACCCAGACAGAAGCTCTCGGGGTCCTCACTAGCTGGAAGAGGGAAGCTGCTGGAGCCCACCGGGGTGGCCAGTGAGGCTCTGCGGAGCCTGTCCCCAGGGCCGTTTCAATGGCGGGACCTGGTTTTCTTCTTAATAAATAGAATGATGTAGTCTCTTCACTGCGTAAGGAGTCCACAGACACTTTGCTCCTGTGTAATGGGAACCCCCAGGCAAGGGTCGTGACAGACAGTTCCCGTCCTCCATATGCACAGCGTTGTGGCCTCTATACGCACACGTCCATACACAGGGAGAGCCAGCCCCACCAGTCTACCCGCAGCACCACGGCCTCCGCGGAAGAAACGCAGTGCCCCCACATTCCGGAAGCTGCCACAGGAGCCACGTGATGGCCGGCGGCACGCCCAGGTCCCCACTGCGGCCACTTGGGAGCACTGGGCTCTCTGGCTGCAGAGTGGCCACACATGCACACACACCCCCTCACCCAGGCACGCATCTCCACACATGCACACACACCCCCTCACCCAGGCATGCATCTCCACACATGCACACA
>PVKV010024035.1:5821-32323 GCA_004027835.1 Alouatta palliata
CCCAGGCTGGAGTGCAATGGCGCGATCTCGGCTCACCGCAACCTCCGCCTCCTGGGTTCAAGCAATTCTCCTGCCTCAGCCTCCCGAGTAGCTGGGACTACAGGCACGTGCCACCATGCCCAGCTAATTTTTGTATTTTTAGTAGAGACGGGGTTTCACCATGTTGACCAGGATGGTCTCGATCTCTTGACCTCATGATACACCCGCCTCGGCCTCCCAAAGTGCTGGGATTACAGGCGTGAGCCATCGCGCCCGGCCAATATGCTCTTAACAATAAGGTTGCATGCTACTGTTTTTTGCTTTATTTAAATCATGCAAGACGCCTTTAATTTAGCAAAGTAACTTGTACAGAAGATAAAAGTTCATTTTCCTGTCAGTATAATAGTTTGTTACTGACATAGACCAGATATGTTGAAACTAAATATCCAAGTATTTAATTTCTGCATTATTCCTTAAAAAGCAAAACAGTGTCCTTCATGATCAGCAATCCTTGAATAGAAGTCCAAAGAGAAGAAAGTTATACATTACCATGAAGCCAAAGTCCCCAAGAATGCCTTAGGCTCTTCTCATCCTCAACTCCGGAACACAAAACCAGACCAGACCAAAAAAAAAAAAAGGGTAGGCCTTGGGAAACATGTCCAATCTAGGGTATTTCGGGTGGTCTGGTTTGGTGACAAATTGAGTTGGGCACATCCCAAACTCCTTCCACTCAAGAATCACTCTTTCTTATGCCTGTTAGGAGGGGAGCAGAGATACCTTTGGGCTTTGGAACACAGATATCATCCTTTGCCTTTCACTGGCCCACTGCATCATTCTGATTGCTGTAGTATTGTGTGCAGGCCATTTAACTTTCTTGTCACTGTGGTTTTGGTTTCTCCTCATTAAAACAAAGGAGTTGTCTAGCCTGGTTTACTCACCTTATAATGATGATGCCGTCATGGTTTAAAAACTTTGAAATAGGAAATCTGTAAATACATTCTCTGCTACTAGCAAATACACCAAATATTCTTTTTTTTCTTTTTCTTTTTTTATATAAGGTCTCACTCCATCACTCAGGCTGGAGCACATCGGCGAGATCACTGCTCACTGTAGCCTTGACCTCCCAGGCTCAAGAGAACTTCCAACCTCAGCCTCCTGAGTAGCTGGGACTTCAGGTGTATGCCACTATGCCCAGCTAGTTTTTGTATTTTTGGTGGAGACAGGGTTTCACCATGTTGCCCAAGCCGGTCTTGAACTCCTGGGCTCAAGCGATCCTCCCACCTCGGCCTCCCAGTGTGCTGGGTTATAGGTGTGAGCCATTGTGCCTGGCCCAAATATTCTTAATAACACTAATAGCCACATAATACCGTGTGATACTGTGAAAAGAGAATTGGAGTCAGGTAGTGTTTTAATCTAAGTTTTGTAACCTTGGGTAACCTTGGGTAGTTACTCAAATTCTCTGAACCTGAATCTCTTCACCTGCAAAAATGACTCAAATTAGTTTATTCTTATAGGGTTTCCAATGGGGATTAATTCACATACGTGAAAGAACCTGGCACAGAATCAGTATTCATAAATGTTAGTTTGTTTCATTTCATTCATTTGAAGTCAGAGGACTTAAGTTTAAGTTGTCACTTTACTACTTACTAGCTATGTAAACTCAGGGAAGTCACTTAACTTTGCTGAGCTTTACTTTTTCATCTGTAAAATAAAGTTGCTGTGAGGATTAAACAGGACCGTATACTAAACTGTACTTTCAGGTAGCCTGCTAAGCATTTCCTGTATACAGCAATGGTATGCTTCATGACTTTCTACCATCCCCACTCTCTCATGTCTCTGTGGGAGCACCCAATCAAGCAATGATGGACTCAGTAGGAAACAGGCTCTTGATTACTGGGTTTTTTTAAACCAAGGCGGGATGACAATTCATTTGAGAAATAGAAGGAGGGATTCCTATGGCTCTCTGACGCAAAATTAAAAAATGATATGAGAGAGTATGGACTAAATTATGAAGGCACTATAGGTACTGTGCTAGTCTTCCACTGCTGCTATAACAAATTACCACACATTTAGTGACTTAAAATAGCACCAGTTTATTCTCTTACAAGTTCAAGAGGTCAGAAATCTAAAATCAAGGTGTTAGCAAAGCTATGTTCTGCAAGCTTAAGGAGATAATCTGTTTCCTTCTCCTTTTCAGCTCTCTAGAGGCCACCCATCCTCTTTTTTGTTGTTTGTTTCTGAAACAGTCCAATGGGTCAGAAAGGCCACTCACGTTCTTTGGTTCATAGTCCCTTTCTTATGTCCCTCCAGCTTCTTATTTCTGCCATTGCATCTCCTTCTACTCGTTCTGATCTTGCTGCCTCCCTCTAATAAAGACTCTTGAGATTACATTAGGCCCACCTTGATAATCCAGGGTAATCTCTCCCATCTCAAGAACCTTAATAACATCTGCAAAGTCCCTTTGACCATATGAGATAATGTGTTCAGGGATTCCAGGGATTAAAATGTGGGCATCTCTAGGGGGCTATCATTCAGCCTGCCACAGACATTGTAGCTCAGAGATCATCATTGGAATCAGAAAAATTAAGAAGGTCTTTATGGAGGTGGTGCATTTTGAAGGCTATGAAGATAAAAAGAAGGCCACTTCTAAATTGGGAAATGACATGAACACAGGTAGTGGGAATAGAAATCAGCATAATTTACATAAAGACCATTAAAGAGATAGATGTAAATGCAGTAAGCATGAGAGATGCAATCAAATGGGAGGAGGGAAAGGCCAGATCACAAAGAGCCTTAAAGCCAGGGAAAAGGATAAAAACTCAGTATAATAACAGTTGAGAGTTACTGAAAGCTCCGAAGTAAATCCCAAAGTGACTTTATAAAAGCAGCATTTCAGGATGATTAGTCTAGGGGCGGGACAGCAGATCCCAAAAGGAACAAAGCTGAATGGCTACGTCTCCTCTGAAGCATCATCACTGTTGTCGAAGCTGCCTTCCGAACACCTGAACGCACATTGGCAGCAACTTCAGTGGAGACAGAAAAGGCAAGGGCAGGATCATTTTCGTTTCTGGTCACCTTCAGAAACACAAGCCACAGTCGCTAACCATGTACCTCTTGTAATGATTTGCAAAGGAAGAAAATTTTTATGAGCTCAGGGCAGATTTTTAGAAAGAGAGAAAAAACATACCAGGCTTACCTCATTGCCACATTACTTCCGTCAATGACAACTGGCCTCAAATTGTCACTGTTGTCTATTTCATCTTCAAGAGACAATTCAGGACTTGCAATCTCTCTAGAGCTGGGCCCACGAGGCACTAACAGACTCAAGTTGACCTGCCCTTCGGAATCACCTTTGTTCCCAAGTCTGACAAGCTCCGCCAATACATCATTAATAAGTGATTCTGGTCCCAGCTTGTTTAGCACTGATTGAATCTGTTCCTCCGCATAGCCTAGCTTTAGAGCAAACTCCATCTTAGCTTGGTATTCCTTCTCCAAGTCAAGTTTACTGTCCTGAAAAATGCTGCTCTGGGAGAAGCTTGGACGATCCAGGCAGGGTGATCGACAGAGCTGGCGGTGTGGCTTGGAGGGCATCTCCTTTTTCTTCAACTGACCATCCCTAGGGTGGCAGCTCTTGCTGTTGTCACTACTCTTAAGGCTTATCTGTTCAGGGTCACTCTCAGAGCTCATCCACTCTTCAGAATCAGCATTGCCCTGCTCTGTGCTGTCCTGTTTAGGCTGCTGCTTCTCTTCCTTGGAGGCACTCTTCTCCATTTTTGGTGTCTCTACCTCAGCTGTGGCCGTCATCCCGTTCAGTGGGTCTTCTGAGGTCTAATCAGTTCTTTTTCTTTTTAGCTTGCTTGGAATCCACATGCAGTGGCATGCTTTTGTGGTAAAATGTCGTGGTAGCGATGGTGCAAGAGTTTGCCTGTTTGGTTTGGTATGTTCAGATGTTACTAGTCCCTACAAATAAACACATATACCACATCATGTTTGGTAAACTTCATGAAAAGAATTTTAGAATACAGAGGTTTCTTCTTAAGAAACTACAGGTTTTTGACATTTGATTTTTCTGCTTACAATGATTGGACTCAACTTACATTAAAGATAAAGAGTCCATAATTCTATAATAATTCTAGACATAAAAATTTCAGTGGTGGTAATAATGCTGTAATTCACTCCCAATATACACACAAAATAACAGCTAAAATTATCTGCTTTTCGCAACAATTTTGAGAAAGAGAAACATCACATTTCAACAAGATGCAATTATATATACAAAATATATATGTTTCCTTGGAAAGAATCTCTCTCCTTCTCTCTATCTCCATATATATATATATATATATATATATATATATATATATATAATTGCATCTTTTTCTCTCTCGCTCTCTCTCTCTCTATATATATAAATATTTGTATTTATATATTTCCTTGGAAAGACTCTCTTTCTTCCTTTCTGTCAGGAAGTGTTTCCAGATCATAGCATATCCTTCTTGCTAAGGCTAAAATCCACTCCTGACGAGCACATGCTCTCCAGCGTTACTCTTTGCAAAATATCAGGAACCTCATTTACTAAGGAGACTAGAAAAACATTAAAATTGCTCAGACAACTGAAGCAGGCTCTAAGGGTAACAAATAGAGAGATATATTTCAGATAAAAAAGGGTGTGTATGTGCACTTTCCTGAATGTGTCTAAAGTCCCCTTTTTTAATTGTAATTTATAAACAAAAGGAGAAAAGGAGAAAAATCAACTCAACTTGCAAGAGAAACCAGAACACAATAAGAAGAATATTAATTACAGAAGAGAATTAGGGACAATTTTATTTCTAAACTCCTTCTCTAACCTACCTCATCCGTCCCAGCAGGTTTCACTTGTAACCTGGCCTAAGTATGTTCTTTTCTTTGAGCCTCAGTTTCCTCATATGTAAAATGAGGATATTGATAGCTACCTTACAGGGTAATTGTAAGGATTACATAATATATATTAGGAAAGTGCTTAGAAAAATGAAGATAACACAGTAGGTTCTCAATATACATAAAGAGGGTAATGATACCACCATGGATTTCTTTTTCTTTTTAAAAGAAAACTGACAGTGAGGTAAAGCTATGGACCTGTAAGCACTGATGAGCTCTTCAAGCAGAAGCTGTGCTCACTCATCTAAAAATAGGCTACTGACTGAGCACCATGGCTCTTGCCTGTAATCTCAGCACTTTGGGAGGCTGAGGCGGGTGGATCACTTGAGGTCAGCAGTTCAAGACCAGCCTGGCCAACAAGACGAAACCCTGTCTCTGTTAAAAATACAAAAATTAGCTGGGTGTGGTGGTGTGTGCCTGCAATCTCAGCTACTTAGGAGGCTGAGGCAGGAAAATCGCTTGAACCCGGAAGGTGGAGGTTGCAGTGAGGTGAGATCACAGCAGTGCACTCCAGCATGGATGACAGAGTGAGACTCTTGTCTCAAAATAAATAAATACATAAATAACAGGCTACTTATGTGACCAGTGTGCCAGAGATTTCTAGTTACACCTCAATTCTGTGTGTGTGTGTGTGTGTGTGTGTGTGTGTGTGTGTGTGTGACAGAGTTTCCCTCTTGTTGCCCAGGCTAGAGTACAGTGGCGTGATCTCAGCTCACTGCAACCTCCACCTCCCGAGTTCAAGCAATTCTCCTGCCTCAGCCTCCCAAGTAGCTGGGACTACAGGCATGCACCACCATGCCCGGCTAATTTTGTATTTTTAGTGGAGACGGGGTTTCACCATGTTGGCCAGACTAGTCTCGAACTCTTGACCTCAGGTGATCCACCCGCCTCGGCCTCCCAAAGTGCTGGGATTACAAGCGTGAGCCATCATGCCCTGCCTCAATTCTGTTTCTACAAACAAGAAAAACCTCTAATGGTTTGAAGAATGTTATGAATAACTGCATGCTTACTTTAGGAGTCACATTTGGAAACAGAGCCAAACATAATCAACATCTCAGAAATGACATTCAGCATATAATGACTCCTGGAATGATCAAATTACCACCTACGATGTTAAAAATTTCCCTCAGTGAATTAGTCAACACACAGACACCGTTTTCTTATAAATTCCACATTTACTGTCTGACTTACAGTTTATTTTCTTCAAAATAATTCCTAGTGTATACAGAACATTGAAATATTTCCCCTAGATTTATTCAAAGCTTCAAATTCACTTAAAACCAACGGTTTTTGGCCAGCTGCGGTGGTTCACGCCTGTAATTACAGAACTTTGGGAGACTGAGGCGTGTAGATCATGAGGTCAGGAGTTCGAGACCAGCCAGACCAACATGGTGAAACCCTGTCTCTACTAAAAATACAAAAATTAGCAATGCGTGGTGGCACACATCTGTAATCTCAGCTACTCAGGAGGCTGAGGAGAGGAGAATCACTTGAACCCGGGAGGCGGAGGTTGCAGTGAGCCGGATCGTGCCATTGCACTCTAGCCTGGGAGACAGAGCAAGACTCTGTTTCAAAACAAAAACAAACAAAAAACAGGCTGGGCGCTGTGGCTCACGCCTGTAATCCCCACATTTTTGGAAGGCCAAGGTGGGTGGATCACGTGGTAAAGAGTTTGAGACTAGCTTGGCCAACATGGTGAAACCCCGTCTCTACTAAAAATACAAAAAATTAGCCAGATGTGGTGGCTCGTGCCTGTAGTCCTAGCTACTTGGGTGGCTGAGGCAGGACAATTGCTTGAATTCAAGAGGAGGAGGTTGCAGTGTGCCAAGATCCAGCCACTATACTCCAGCCTGGGCGACAGAGCAAGACTGTCTTAAAAAAACAAAACAAAACAAAACAAAACCCCCAACTGTTTAATGTATATTTTCTTGGCAAATGAGAGGTACCTGTAAAAGATAAGTTTAGCTAGTGGACCACAGAATGTTTATCTCATAATATCAAATATTTAGTTCTGTCCAAATTGTCATTGGTATATACACTTTCACCATGCTTAGGTAGACATACAATAGCAAATTTAAATTCAAGGAAAATCTCACAAACATAGGAAACCCTCATTGAAATTACTAGTTATTATTGTGGAAGTTTCCTGTTCAATAACCCAAAGTAGAAGGGAAATAAATAGCTTAGCAGAAATAAACTTGGATTTCTCTTTCAAAACTTTAAGCAAGACTATCTTAAGAAAAATCTCAGTGATATTTTCTAAAACCCGTGTAAGTGTGAAGGTGTCATGTGTTTGTCTATGTGTATGTGTTTCTTTTATAATGCAAAAATCCTTGGGTCAAGATAGCAAGAATGTATTTTTATTCAAAAGAACAGTCCCTGAGTGCCAGAGATTGTGCTAAGCCCCAGAGTTAGAAAGAGAAACCAGAACTCAAAGAACTCAACCAACTAGTAGAAAGTCAGCTAGAAGTGACACTAAGAAGTGCTGGAATGTACTTCTATAGAGGATGAACATTTCAATTACAGTTCAAGCTGGGATACTTTTGTGAATGAAGGGAGTGTTTACTGATAGTTATGCGCGAACAACAGGCATAAACTGGGGATGTCCCAGGTAAATGGGTATATGACTGGTCACCCAAGTTACTCGCAAATTTCCATTGACATCCAGAAGAGGAAATATTCAACTCTTGTCAGTAGAAGGGGAGGTAGATGTGGTGGTTGAAGAGATTAGGAAAGAATTCAAGAAGCATATAATATCTAGTCATCTGCTGACATTACTTTATTAATTAATTCATTCCAAAATATTTATTTAGTGCCAACTATGCACCAGGTAACATGTTAGAGGCTGAGGATATAAAATAAGATGAGGACTGTAATCTCAAGGAGCTTATAACGATGTGGTGGGGAATGGGGAGACAGACAATAATCAAATAATCATATAATTCATAATTATAAACTGGGTAAGTGACTAAGCATTACAAAGTATAGGGAGGTATGAGTTGAGGCTTAAAGGAAAGAGTTAAAATTTGCTGGGCAGGGAAGAGATTTTCAAATTACAAATATATGAAGATTAATATGATACAGTGCCTTAGTCAACACTTTATGCCTAATATTATTGGCAAGCAGTGATAAATGAAAGCATTGAAGGTGGAGAAAGCAGAATAGTCACATTTGCTCAAAAAAGGAAGGTGAGTGGGGAGAAAAGTTTCAAAGATGATGTTTTAGCTTATGACATGTGTTGAAAGGAGTTGTTGGCTGGGCACGGTGGTTCATATCTATAATCCCAGTGCTTTGGAAGGCCGAGGCAGGAGGATCGCTTGAGCCCAGGATTTGAGACCAGCCTGGGCAACATGTGCTGAAACCTCGTCTCTACAAAAAATACAAAAATTAGTCAGGCATGGTGGCGTAGGCCCGTAGTCCCAGCTACTCTGGAGGCTGAGATGGGAGAATGGCTTGAGCCCTGGAGGCAGAGGTTGCAGTGAGCCAAGAGGGCACCACCGCGCTCCAGCCTGGGTGACAGAGCCAGACCCTGTCTCAACAACAACAACAAAATAGAGTCATTATCTTTTATTGTTACTGTTTAAAAAAATCCACAAATTAATGCGTTAAAGACTGGCATACTTTGGAAAATCACATTACTCAGATGAAATTATAGAACTGGATGTAATTTGTTTTAAGAAACTAAGAGCTTTGTCACCAGACAGGCATGTGTTGAAGATACAGAGCTTGCCTATAACTTAAGAATATCATTAAGCAAATGATTGCAAACTTGCATCTGAATCTAAAAAAAGCAGAGATACATGTGCAGCCAAAATCTGCTACAAGTGACCTCAAGGAGGAATTTCCACCCAAGAAAAAAAGATCAAAGTCTTCTACTTTCTTCTCTCTCCCGCTAATATTTTTATTATGAAATATAATTTATTCAGTTTGCATTTGCACAGAGAAATTTTCCAAGATTAGTCTTCAGGTTCTACTATAAACTTTACTTCATCTTTTCCAGAATCTGCCAAATGACATCCTAGATAGAGACAGAAACATCTGGCCATTTCTACCAAGTCAAAACCTTTGGAAATGTTCAAGAAAGCCCATTAACCACATAGAACAGATTTACCCAGCAGTGTTCAAGTCAAGAACAAAATAGTAAATTCTCAATTATCTGCAGGTGGCCAAGCTGCTTGTTATTGTGTTTTGTCAATGCATGCTTTGATAGAGACTAAGGGATACTTACAAAGACAGCTGCCCTTCCCACAGATGTCTAGCAATTTTGTTTTTCATAAAAGACATCTTCAAAGAAAATATACATATCAAAAATTATCTGCTGTGTAGGATTTCTGGTGGGGCCCAAATAATTGAGAAATGACTATAGTTCAATCATCGTAAGAATACTAAGCTTTTTTTTCTTGGTTTCTCCTCTGAACTGGACCACTGTTTCTACAGGTACTTTTTCTTTGTTAACTTTTAAGTTCAGGGGTACATGTGCAGGTTTGTTACATAGGTAAATTTGTGTCATGAGGGTTTGCTGTACAGATTATTTCATCACCAAGGTATTAAACCCAGTACTCATTAGTTATTTTTCTGATCCTCTCCTTCCTCCCATTCTCCTCCCTCTGTTAGGCCCCAGTGTGTCTTGTTCCCATCTATATATCCTCAAAGACCTAAAGACAGATATACCATTTGACCCAGCAATCCTGTTACTGTGTACATACCTAAAGGATAGAAATCATTATATTATAAAGACACAGGCACGTATATATTCATTGCAGCACTATTCACAATAGCAAAGACATTCAACCTAAATGCCCATCAGTGATAGACTGGATAAAGAAAATGTGGTACATATACACCATAGAATACTATGCAGCCATAAAAAACAATGAGATCATGTCCTTTGTAGGGACATGAATGGAGCTAGAGGCCATCATCCTTAGCAAACTAACATAGGAACAGAAAAGCAAATACTGCATGTTCTCACTTACAAATGGTACCTAAAGGATGAGAACACATATAATTAGCTTTTAAGAGAACAAATTCAAATCTGTATTGTATCAAACCAACCATCACATTTTACTTAAACAATGGCAACTAAAATAAGTTATAAAACTTCAATAACAATAATAACATATGAACAATCATTTACATTTGCATCACCTTTTAGAGTTGCCTAAGTGCATTCACATATATGCTATCAATAGAGCCACATCATTACCTACACAATCCAGTTTTGAGATGTTATGACTAATGTAGCCTATCTCCAACCCGTGTCAAGCACATCAGCTAAAGAAGTTACACAAATCCCAGAGAGAACTATAAAGTCAAGGCTTTCTCAGAGACTTTGGAGGTAAAAGGTTTTGAAAAATTTACTGATTCTCAAAATGAAAAGGTTCACATAAAGACACTGAGAAAATCCAAAATTCAACTTTTTCCATTTTATTTATAATAAATAAATCACATTAAGCAATTATATCATAAACGAGGTAAAGATTGTTTCTTAACCTCCAATTATACCCATCTGTTTGTGTGCTCTTGAATAGTTTATAGGTAGTAACACTTAGCAAATAAATAAGTCTAAGAAATAGCATATTTCCTGTGGTTTGTAAAAATAGTATTTCCCTCTAGCAATGAGAGCACCCTTGTCAGCCTATCTGGTTTTACATTACCCTCCAAACAAAATTGGCTTTTATTTTTTATCTTCAATGCATTCTCAAAATGATACATATCACAGCAAAAACTGTCATAGCCAGAGCTAAAAACAGCTGAGCTTATTCAAAATTTAGGATTTCATTTCAAAGGAGACCCAAAAGCTTTGTGTGATTAAACTATGTCAATTCTTGCCCTCCCACTCCCACACCAACTGTTGAAGCTTTAGACAAAATGTTTACAGGAAAGTAACAGTCTGTTGATTTTCACAACTCATTCATTTTTTCAGGACTTCAAGCAAAGTAGACACACAGTGATTTGATTTCAAGACCCATTATTCCCAGGTTTTGAACAGGGGCTCATTTTTCTGCTACCTTCCACTATCACATGTTCCATTAGGAAGGATCTATGTCTCCAGCATATCTAAAACATTTTATACTACACGCATTCTGTTTTCCAAACTAATTAAAATCACACTAATAAATGTAACCTCAATTTATACTGGATTCAATCTTCCCCACACAAAATCATTTCTAGTGCTTGACACTCCAGAAGGACAAGAAAACTGTAGGTTATATACTTACAATTTTCTTCTCTCTGTATAAAGAAGGTCTAGGGAAAGATCATTTGAAATTCATGCAGGGAAGCTGCATGATATGCTACAGGAAATGGTCTCTGCTAGAGTAAGGGTTCAGTGAATATGTGTTCTTTGGACATTAATGACAGCTGAGGAGCTGCTATGAAGTGGCTTCTTCAGAAAACACGCCCATTTCTATTCGTTGAAGTTTTTCTTTTCTCTCTCTCCTCCTCTTCTCTTCTTTCTCTCCTCCCTCTCTTTTTCTTTCCGTGCTACCTATCCACATCCCAAGACCTTTAGTCAAAAGCTATAGGGAAATATGGCTATGTCATTCTATAACTCATAGTAAATTGGAAAAAAAGAATGCCTTTCTTATGACTTTAATAGTGATAAATGTATCTTGAGCATCTCATTCAGTTAACAACACTGGGCTTGATCTTTCTTGATTCTCTACAATTTAACTGCTTTGTTAAATGTATGGAATAGAGTACATCCTGTTTTCTGTCTTTATAATTAAGTCGTTAGCTAAAATGAGAAACGACACAATGATTGGGGCAATTCTGAGGGGTAGCTGCAGTATTGCAGCCATGACGTCATCAGCTGAAGTCTAGTTAGTTTCCAAAATCTCCCAGATGAAATTTGAGATATATTGGGTGGCAAATAGAGTAGGGGGAAAAGAGGGAATCGAAGGATCATAGAGGTTACAAATTTTAATTGTTCTTATTTCAAAGTAACATGCTGTTTGTTTGTTAACACTTCCTTCCTCAAACGGTTATGTATTGCTTCTTTCAAGAGCTTCTCTGTTTTATCTCAGCTGCAGGAGTACTTCTGTGGCCAGCGAAGTACATAACAAACACAGTTTTAAAAGTATTTCAGAAGCTTCCAGACCAAGGAATGCTTAATAATGCAAATGCATTCTTGTTATATTAAATATGTCAACCATATAATGACATAGGTACAATCCTGGACGCCTCATGAGTTTGGGATGCTGGTAATCCTTGAAGACTCCCTGCAGGAATGGTAAGAGGTGTCTTAGTATAGTGAGACGCCTTCTGCATTTGGAGCTGGCGTCAGGGTATATGGGTTCAAATATTCCCTCTACCATTAATTTTTCATTTCCATCCTGCATACTAGGTACTTAGCACTGCTCTAGGTGCTGGGAGTTCTAAAAGAAATAAGATGTAGTCTCTGTGAAGTGCTCACATTCTGGTAGGCAGGATAAACAAGTAAACAAATAACCACAGAACATATAATATGTTCTCATAAGGTTGTTTATAAGTGCTAGGGGAATGCCAAGGAGGGGTAAGTAATTCTGTCATCTGAGGCAAGAGAGGTAAAATTTGAGCTGGTTTTATCAGGGAGGGGGAAGGGAAATTGGGGAGGACATGCTAGGCCGATGGAATAGCATATGAAAGGGCATGGAGGTGTGAAGGACAATGGTGAGGTCAAGATTAGTGAGTAATGCTGTCCACACTCAGTGTTCTCTCCCCTCTTCTTCATCTGCTTAACTCCCGCTAGTTGTAACAAGTTTGTTTCTCTCCACAACTAGGCTGTGAACTATACTAAAAGCAAGAACTGTCCACATTCATGTTTGGATCTCTGCTTTCTGCAATCCCAACACCTAGATACCTTTATGTATGTGATACGTATTCAATGAATATTTTATTAAATATTTCATCCTTGTAATACTTTTTTTTTTTCTTTTGAGACAGAATTTCGTTCTTGTTGCCCAGGTTGGAGTGCAATGTTGTGATCTTGGCTCACTGAAACCTCCGCCTCCTGGGTTCAAGCAATTCTCCTGCTTCAGCCTCCTGAGTAGCTGGAATTACAGGAATCTGCCACCATTCCCAGCTAATTTTGTATTTTTAGTAGAGATGCAGTTTCACCATGTTGGTCAGGCTGATCTTGAACTCCCAGCCTCAGGTGATCTGCCCTCCTCGGCCTCCCAAAGTGCTGGGATTACAGGAGTGAGCCACTGTGCCTGGACCATCCTTGTACTCTTATAGCCTCTGACATAATCATAGAAGCCTGAAACCAAGTTCAACTGATAAAAATTATAAAAACCGTTTGACATTAGACTAGTTATACATAGCGTTGGCTTTTACTCAAATAATAGTAAGTTGGGTTAAAATGATTTCTTGTGAGTCATTGATTATCCAGGAAAGATGTCATTAAAAATCCATCTATGAGTGACTTTGTATTTCAGTTAACATTAATATCAGCTTGTTTAGAAAGCACTTCTTTTCCCAAAGTAGAAATTAAAAATAGAGAAAAAAATACACAGTAACAACCCTCCAAATGTTTAAAAGTTCATGTAATTACATGTATGCCATGAAATCTTTTGATAGTTACATAAATTTAAATATACTAATGAATGATGTCAGTGGGAATGACAGCGAAAGAACCTTAAAAAATCTGCTTATCAGTAAAAGCAATGACAACACAGCCAAATTATTAAAATTAATTTTTCCAGAACTCTGTGAGGCAGGAAAGTAGGATCTGGAGGGATGGAACATAAGGCCAATTTATACTTCAGCTATGACAGGAAATATCATCTCCATAGGGTATAGGCCAAGTAGATAACTTTCTAGCTTTACTTCATCCTCTTCATTTACCTAAGGTATACCCCAAGTAACCAATGGAATCCTCTAGCGGGTATTTAAACTTTCTAAAATTCTGTAACGGGGCCCTTGAGCCCCTATGCTCTGGCGTGCTCCCACACTGTGGAGTGTACTTTCATTTTCAATAAATCCCTTCATTCCTTCATTGCTTTGTTTGTGCATTTTGTTCAATTATTCGTTCAAGACACCAAGAACCTGGACATCCTCCACTGGTGACATCTGGAAATTAATGAAAGGTTTGCAATAATCTAAGTAGTGTTTATTTAGCCAGGTGCCGTAACTCACACCTGTAATCCCAGCACTTTGGGATGCCAAGGCAGGTGGATTGCCTGAGGTCAGGAGTTCGAGACCATCCCAGCCAACATGATAAAACCCCGTCTCTACTAAAAATACAAAAATTAGCTGGGTATGGTGGCAGGCGCCTGTAATCCCAGCTACTTGGAAGGCTGAGGCAGAAGAATTGCTTGAACCCAGGATGCGGAGGTTGCAATGAGCCGAGACTGTGCCATTGCAATCCAGCCTGGGCAACAAGAACAAAACTCTGTCTCAAAAAAAAAAAAAAAAAAAAAAAAAGACAAATAGTGTTTATTTAAACAACAGTGAAACAAAAATGAAAAAGCCTGGCTAAACCTTGGTAAGAACAGGAAAAATTGTGGCATTTGAATGTGCTCTAGTCCCATCTCCCCTTCCCAGAGCCATGGTGGCCTTGAAAGCCAACAGCCTCACAATCACAGTAGCCATGAGAATTAGCAGCCTAAAAGCTAACAGAGGAAACTGAACAAATTTAGAACTTCTCCAAAGTCCCATCTCGATAGAATTATTATTATCTGACCTGTCTGAAAGTTCACTGAAAAACCCTCCTTTTTCAAGGGCTTGTGTTTATTTGATGTGACTTAGAGCTCACTAACAACGAACAGCTTTTTCCTCAGGGATGTTTGTTGAAAACAATTAGAGACACTTTAAAAAAAAGATCACAGTTGCCTGAGGGGGTAGTAACAGCTAGAGCAAACATGAAGTTGACCAAAAGACTTTAAAGGAAAAGCTGTGAATTGGATGTCCAGAAGGGGCTTTGCAAAGCTTCCACATATTCCTAGGGATCTAGAAGGACACATGCTTGTATAGGGTTGTGCATGTGTTCATGGAAGACCTGAAAAGTTCCTTATCTCTCACCTTTGTTTGATATTACGGATCTATGTAATCAGGAAGTGAAGGCGAAAGGAAAGATGTCAAATGCTTTCTAGGTGTTGAGACTGTGCCCCAATATGCATGCAAAGCCTCTTGGCAAAGGGAGGAAGACTTAATGGTTTAAGGCATTTAAGAATTTTTTTTTGAACCAATAGCTGACAATAAAGCTATTCCAAGAAGAGATGACAGTGGCTACACACAATAAATAAAACAGACTTTAAAGAATTATTTCGCAGGTTACTATACAACAATTACAACAAACCTTAGGGAGAAGAGAGAATCTGATTTCCAAGGTTGCCACTTATATTATTTAAAATGTTCAGTCTTCAACAAAAAATTATGAGACATGCGAAGAAACTAAAAAGTATGGCCTATATACAGGGAAAGAAAAAGTCAACAAAAACCATCCCTCCTCAGTTGAGCATAGTGGCATGAGTCCCTCATGAGTCTAGCTACTTGAGAGGCTAAGGTGAAAGTATTGCTTGAGTCAAGGAGCTCAAATCTAGCCTGGGCAATAAAGTCAGACCCCATTTCTTTAACAAATATTTAAGCATACTGTCCCTGTGCAAGCCCAGAAGTCAGGCTTATTTGATAAAGATTTATGCTTACAGATTACAAGAAAATATGTCAAAGAACAGCCTTTCCTGTCGAGTTCTGTGCAGCGTCGCTCATGGGTCTCTGAGACCTGAAAATAGAGGGTGTTTTTGCACCCCAAGGGCTGCTCCTGGCAGCTCTGCAGCGGTCACCATGCCACAGAATGAATACATTGAATTACACCGTAAACACTATGGATACTGTTTGGATTACCATGAGAAAAAGAGAAAGAAGTAAAGTCGAGAGGCTCATGAATGTTCAAAGGCAAAGAAAATGATTGGTCTGAAGGCTAAGCTTTACCATAAACAGTGCCCTGCTGAGAAAATTCAAATGAAAAAGACTATCAAGATGCATAAAAAGAGAAACACCAAAAAAAGAATAATGAAAAGACTCCACAGGGAGCAGTACCTGCCTATTTGCTGCATAGAGAGGAACAATCTCAAGCTAAAGGACTTTCCAATATGATTAAACAGAAATGAAAAGAGAATGTGGGAAAATGGGAAGTCCCTCTGCCTAAAGTACATGCCCAAAGTCTGCTTTGTTGGAGACGGCTTTACAGGAAAATCACATAAATATGAAAGATTCAGCAGGCCAATGGGCTTCCATTTCAAGAAAGGCCATGTGGCATATCCTGAACTGAAAGCCACCTTTTGCCTACCAATACTTAGTGTAAAGAAGAATTCCTCATCCCCACTGTATACAACTTTGGGTGTTATTACCAAAAGTGCTGTCATTGAGGTAAATGTGACTGAATTGAGCCTTGTGACACAAGGAGGCAAAGTTATTTGGGGAAAATATGCCCAGGTTACCAACAGTCCTGAAAATGATGGATGCATAAATGCAGTCTTACTGGTTTGAAAGCTATTTCATATATGACTATTGAGGAGTACATACCAGCTGAAAAAACTGCCATTACTCCAATGTTTCTGAATACTACCAATCAGCCATACGTGTCTGCAATCATCAAGAGATTTATTAAGTTGTAAACATTAAAACTGAAAAAAAAAGAAAATATGTCAAAGAACAAAAGGAGCATAAGATGTCTTATGCCACAGAGGATATTAATGGAAATTCTGAAGTTGAAATGGATAATAACCAAAATAAAAAATCTACTGCAGAGCTCAACAGCAGATTTCAGCTGGCTATAGAAAGAAGCATCAAACTTGATGTTGACAGGTTAACTGAGATTACCTAGTCTGAAGGGCAGAAAGAGAAAATAAAGAAAAATGATCAGAGCCTAAGAGACCTGTGATATATCATCAAGTGTACCAACACACACACACTCCACACACACAGACACACACACACACACTCACTAAGCAAAGGCAGAGAATGGCTGAATAGATTTTTCCTCTTTATTATAGAAAACCATTGCTTGCTAACGAATAGATTTTAAAAAACAGGATCCAGTAATATGCTGTCAACAAGACAGTCACTTTAGATTTAAGGGCACAAATAAGCTGAAAGTGAAGGGGTGTAATAAATATTTCATGCAAATGGTCACCAAAAGAAAGCAGGAGTGGCTATACTTATATCAGACAAAATATATTTTATGTATAAAACTCTAGAGACAAAGAAGGCTAACTATGTAATGATAAAAGGGTCAATTCTGCAGGAAGATAAAACAATTATAAATATATACACACTCAACATCTGAGAACATAAATATATAAAGCAAATATCAACAGATCTGAAGACAGAAATTGACAATACAATAATAGTGAAAAATTGTTAGGCCAGTATTTTTACATCTCTCATTTATCTGCACTACTACTAATCTGTCTCACTAGAAAACCCCAACAGTGAGGCTGAAGGTAAGAGTGAGAATTCTCACTAAAAAAAAAAAAAAAAAGAGGTGAGATTCTTAAAGGATGGGATGAGAGGGGAGATCCCCTTGCCTACTTCAATTTCATCTCCTCCCTTCCCCCCCTTCCAGATGGGAAGGAGGGTGAAGAAGAAGAAAAAATGAAATAAAATACCAAAGAGCTGGGAAAATGACACCCTCTTTAGTTCCCAGTGTCTCTGCCATCTGTTAACCTTCAAAGAGCTGCAAATGCATGTTATCTCTGCCAGCTGGAGCCTGGCACTGGTTCACACACTTACGTCTCTGTGGACCAGGCTCCCTGCTGGAAACACCTCTGCCAACAAACAGCTTGTTGCTTTTGTCTTGTCTCTGTAAGCCCCCCTCTCCTGCTGGTCCCTGCTCACACTGCATATGAATTAGCAAATCAGTGAAGCCAAAAGATTGTAAGGTTGGACATCCAGCAAAGGGACAATGACATAGTTCCCCTTTAGTTTCCTTAGTTTCTACAGTTTCCCCTTTAGTGTTGTAAGCCTATAAAAGGGGAGAGAAGCTGCAGCTTGGGGAGCTCGGTGAATGAGGCTGTAGCCCCTCACTCACAGCTCCAGGCCAAAAAAAAAAAAAAAAAAAATCCACGTCCTTCCTCAGTTCGGTGTTTGAAAGATTTGTTCCCTGCCACTCTTGCTACAATGGTAGAGGACTTTAGTACTCCATTCAAAATATCAGATACAGCAGCCAGACAGAAAATAAATGAGGAAACATCTGTCTTGAAGAACGTTACAAAACAAATGAAACTAATAGACATATATGGGACTTTCCATCCAACAGCAGAAGAATACACATTTTTCTCAAGTACACAGGGAACATTCTCCAAACAAATCACATATTAGGTCACAAAACAAGCCTTAACAAATTTAATAAGATCAACATCATTCCAGGTGTATTTTCCAATCATAATGAAAGAAAAAAAACTAGAAAGCAATAACAGCCAGAAAACAAAACACAACAAAAAATCACAAATATGTGAAAGCTAAACAATGTACTGTTGAACAACCATTGGGTTAAAAAAATCAAAGGGAAATTAAAAATGTATCTCAAGCAAATCAAAATGAAAACACAGCATACTAAAACCTATGGAATGCATCAAAAGCAATACTAAAAGGGAATTTTATAGTGATAAATGCCTAAATTATAAAGAGAAAAAATCTCAAACAACTTAATTTTACACTTCAAGTAATCAGAAAAAGAAAAACAAACCAAGCTCAGAGTTAACAGAATTAAAGAAATCATAAAAATTAGAATATAAGTTAAATAGATAATATTTAAAAGCAATTCAAAAACAACAAATCTAAGGTGGATTTTAGGAAAACATAAACAAAATTGACAAACCTTTAGCTAGACTAAGAAAAAAATGGAAAGGACTCAAATAAATAGAATAAAAAATGAAACGGAATACATTATAATTGATAACACAGAAATACAAAAGAACATAAGAGACTATTATGAAAAATTATATGCCAACAAGTTAAACCTTTCAACGAAATAAGTATAGAAGAAACTTATCTCAACACAGTAAAAAATAATAATATATATATTATATATCCCATATATATGGGATATACATGTATATATATGGGATATATAGAAATAAATATTCTATGGGAAATAAGAAAAGGATGAAAGGAAAGGATGACAATTATCACCACTTTTACTCAACTTGAAGTCCTAGCCAGAACAACTAGGCAACAGAAAGAAATAAGAGGCACTCCAATCATGAAGGAAGATGTTAAATAATCTCCGCAGGTGAAAGATTTATACACTGTAAATAGTAAAACGTTGGTGAAGGAAATTAAATATGACACAGATAAATGAAAAGAAAGCCCATATTTTTTGATTGAAAGAATTAATATTGTTAAAATGTCCATACTACCCAAAGTGAGCTATAAAGTAAATGTAATCTCTACCAAAATCCAATGACATTCTTTACAGAAAAGGAAAACACTCTATAATTCATAAGAAACCATAAAAGACCCTGAATAGACAAAGAAATTTAGGGCAAGAGGAACAATGATGAAGGTATCACACATCTTGATTTAAAAATATATTACAGGCTGGGTGCAGTGGCTCACGTCTGCAATCCCAGCACTCTGGGAGTCCAAGGTGGGTGGATCACCTGAGGTCAGGAGTTCGAGACCAGCCTGGTCAACATGGTGAAACCCCATCTCTACTAAAAATACAAAAAAATTAGCTGGGTGTGGTAACATGTGCCTGTAATCCCTGCTACTTGGGAGGCTGAGGCAGGAGAATTGCTTGAACCCAGGAGGCAGAGGTTGCAGTGAGCTGAAATCATGCCATTGCACTCCAGCCTGGGCAACAAGAGTAAACCCCATCTCAAATAAAACAAAGAAAAAAGAAAAAATATATATCAAAGCTTAGGTAATCAAAACAGTATGGTACAAGCATAAAAACAAACACAGGCCAAAAGAACAGACTTGAAAACAGAGAAATAAATCCACACCATTACAGTCAATTGATTTTTTACAAAAATGCCTAGAATGAACAATGGGGAATACCAGTCTCTTCAATAAACAGTGATGGGAAAACTGAATATCCACATGCAGAAGAATGAAGTTGAACTATTATCTCATCCTATATAAAAACAATGCAAAGTGGATTAAAGACTTAAACATAAGATACAAAACTGTTGAATTACTAGAAGAAAATATAGGAAAAACATCTTGAATTGGTCTGGGCAATGATTTTTTGGATATGATCCCAGAGGCACAGGCAACAAAAACAAAAGTAGACAACTAGGATTACGACAAACTGAAAAAAAAAAACCAACCAAAAAAACAAAAACCTCTGTACAGTACAGGGAACAGTCAATAGAGTGAAAAAGCAAACTATAGGAAAGGAGAAAATATTTACAAATCATATATCTAATAAGAGATTAACATCCAAAATATATTGAGAACACTTGGAACTCAATAACAATGAAAATAAATAACCCAATTTAAAAATGGATAAAGAACCTAAATAGACGCTTCTCTGGATAACACATATACTAAGCAGAAACCTTACATGCCAGAAGGAACTGGGGTCCTATCTTTAGGCTCTTAAAACAAAGTAACTGTCAGTTGAAGATTTTGTACGCAGCAAAATTAACTTTCATAAATGAAGGAGAAATAGTCTTCAGACAAGCAAATGCTGAGGGAGTTTTTCACTACCAGACCAACCCTACAAGAAATGCTAAAGGAGTTCTAAAACTTGAAATAAAAAATCGATATGCACCAGGATAGAATCTTTTGAGAGCATAAAACACACAGGTCCTATAAAATAATAACACAATGAAGAAAACAAAACATCTAAGCAACAACCATCATAATGACTGGAATAGTACCTCACATTTCAATATTAACATTGAATATGGGGCCAGGCGCGGTGGCTCATGCCTGTAATTTCAGCACTTCGGGAGGCTGAGGCTGGCAGATCACCTGAGGTCAGGTGTTCAAGACCAGTCTAGCCAACATGGCGAAACCCCATTTCTACTAAAAATACAAAAATTAGCCTGGTGTGGTGGCAGGTGCCTGTAGTCCCAGCTGCTTGGGAGGCTGAAGCAGGAGAATCTCTTGAATCCTGGAGGTGGAGGTTGCAGTGAGCCAAGATCGTGCCACTGCATTACAGCATGGGTGACAGAGCAAGACTGTGTGAAAAAAAAAAAAAAAAGAAAAACCCAAAATAACAAAACAGCAACAAAAAACCCCATGGAATATAAACGGTCTAAATGCTCCACTTAAAAGACACAGATTGGCGAAATGTATTAAAAATCACAAACCAGCTGGGTGTGGTGGTTTACGCCTGTAATCCCAGCATTTTGTGAGGGGAAGGTGGGAGGATCACTTGAGGTCAGGAATTTGAGACCAGTCTGATCAACATGATGAAACCCTGTCTCTACTAAAAATACAAAAATTAGCCAGGTGTGGTGGTGCACACCTGTAATCCCAGCTATTCGGAAGGCTGAGGCAGGAGAATTGCTTGAACCTGGGAGAGAGAGGTTGCAGTGAGCCAAGACTGTGAACTCCAGCCTGGGTGACAAAGTGAGACTCCATCTCAAAAAAAAAATTAATAAATAAATTAATTAATTAATTAAAAAAAAATCACAAACCAAATATCTACTGTTTCAAGTGACTCACCTAACAGGTAAGGACTCTTGTCACTCAAGATAAATGGGTAGAATAAGATATTCCATGCAAATAGAAACTAAAAGCAAGCAAGAGTAACTATTCTTATATCAGATAGAATGGACTTTAAAGCAACAACAGTAAAAAAAAAAAAAGAAAAGACAAAGAAGGTCATTATATAGTGATAAAAGGATCCATCCAACAAGAAGATATTACAATCCTAAATATATAGGTACCTAGCTCTGGGAGTCCCCAGATTTATAAATCAATGACTAGACTTAAGAAAAGAGAAAGCAACATAATAATATTAGGGAACTTCAACAATCCACTGACAGAACTAGACATATCATTGAGGCAGAAAATAAACAAAGAAACACTGGACTTAAATTGCATTCTAGAGCAAATGGACCTAAGAGGTATTTACAGAACATTCTACCCCAAAACTGGAAATCAATTCCAAAAGGAATCCTCAAAATTATACAAATAAGTGAAAATTAAACAATTTGCTCCTGAATGATTTTTGGGTTAAAAACAAAATCAAGTTGTAAATGACATCCTAAAACTCAGAGCAGTGGGCCAGCAGGGCCTTTGGGCTCAGCAGCTATGAAGGAGGGACCCCCAACACTCCCTAAGGCAGGTCATTGCTAGAAGGCACTCATGAGGGGGTACTTCAAGCCCCTATTGTATTTCTTTGGATAAAATCAGGGGGACTAGAGAAAGCCCCAAGGGTGAGGAAGGCAGGGAGACTACCTTCTAGCCTATGGATTAAGGAAGAGGTGAGGAGGGGGCCAGTGCTGGAAGCGCTAAACTGCTAAGTCCAGGGCCCATCCTCACACAAACATACACACCTGCCTTTCCTCCCTCTACAATCTTCAGCGGGGACTATATGGAGGCTTGGTGTTCCAGCCCCCATCTCTTCTCCCTTCCTGTTGGTAGGAAGTTCGAAACTGCCACTCTGCGTGATGTAGTGAAGCTAGGGCAGGGCCTGGTAACCGCTTTTCTTAATGATCTTTGTGTATTCGACCTGGATCCCAGAGACCATGGAATTCGCAGATCTCAAACTTTACCCCGATGAGGAGCTGGCCCTCACCTCCTTTTTCTCCACCCTAGGGAGGCCAACTTAGGCTCATATCAGGCACTCCTTGACCTCCCCTCTCCCCCAGAATGACTTAATACTCTAAATAACAACGTTTTTCTCCAGCACATGCTTGGAACTGCCCACGCTGGTCTTCAGGTGTGGGGTCGGCAACACTAGGTACGGGTACAAATATCTTCATGCCTTTTTTTTTTTTTTTTTTTTTTTGAGATGGAGTCTAGCTCTGTTGCCCAGGCTGAAGTGCAGTGGCACGATCTTGGCTCACTGCAACCTCTGCCTCCCAGGTTCAAGCGATTCTGCTGCCTCAGCCTCCCGAGTAGCTGGGATTACAGGTGCCCGCCACCACGCCCAGATACTTTTTGCATTTTTTGTAGAGATGGGGCTTCACTGTTTTGGCCAGGCTGATCTCGAACTCCTGACCTCAGGTGATCCACCCACCTCAGCCTCCCAAAGTGCTGAGTTTACAGATGTGAGCCTCCACGCCAGCCTGCCCCTTGGTCTTGACAGTGAGCTCCACAGGGCTGTGAGAGAACTTCTCAATGACAGAGTCAATCCAGTTCAGTGGCTAGACCTGGGTGCTGAGGCGGTTGTACATGAGCTCAAAGTCATCACTGGGCAGGATGGTGTGGTCCTTGTCAAAGCAGGAGAGCAACACGCACTGGCAGAATTTCAGATCCTCCAGCTCTACCAATTTGTTCTTGTGACAGCCAGTGAGTTCGAAGAGCATGCAGTCATTGAGGCCCAGCTGCAGCTCTGGCATTCCCTACAGAAACACTTTGAACTTGATAGTGCTGAAGATCTCACTCAGCAAAATGCTGCCATTGGCATTGACCAGCAGTTTGGCAGACTCTATGATGTCACTGAAGACCTCGTGCTTCTTGTACTTGATGCTGTTGGAGCACCAGGACACAGCACTGTTGATGGTGAGTGGCACCTGTGACTTGTCCGTTCTCCAGCTTGTTGCTCAGTTGTGTGATGTATTCCTGCAGGATCTTGCTGTTGGTGGTCTGCCAGAAGCCTAAGTCAGTGAGCTTGTCAGTAACTCCTAGGTCATGACAACGTCGTCCTGCATGCTCTCCTCCTCCAGCTCCTTAAAGAACGGAGTCATTATCGATGTCACAGAGTCTGCCAAACTGCTGGTTGCATGAGGAAATACAAAAGGGGCTTGATGTCCCCCTCATGAGTGTCTTCTCAGAATGACCTGCCTTAGGGTGCATAGAGAGTCCCTCCAACGTAGCTGCTGAGCCCAAAGTCCCCACTGGCCCACTACTCTGAGTTTTAGAATGTTGTTAAAAAGATGACTCAAACAATAAGAAAAAAAGAAAAAGAAAATGGCCATACTGCACAAAGCAATCCACAGATTCAATGCAATTCCTATCAAAATACTAACATCATTTTTCACAGAGTTAGAAAAAAACAATCTAAAATCATGTGGAATCAAAACCTGAATAAACAAGGCAATCCTAACCAAAAAGAATAAATCTGGAAGCATCACGTTATCTGACTTCAAATTATTCTACAAGACTATAGTAATCAAAACAGCATGATAATGGTATAAAAGAAGATACACAGACCAAAGAAAAAGAATAGATAACCCAGAAATGAAGCCAAACACTTACCACTAACAGATCTTCAACAAACCATATGAAAACATAAATTGGGAAAAGACCCTATTCAATATCTGGGTGCTGAGAAAACTAGATAGATACACATAGAAGAATGAAACCGGATCTCTATCTCTGACCTTCCACAAAAGTAAACTCAAGATGGATCAAAGACGTAAATCTAGTACTGGAAACCATAAAAATTCTAGAAGAAAACATAGGAAAAACACTTCTGGACATTGGTCTAGGCAAAGAGGTTATGACTAAGACCCCAAAAGTAAATGCAACTATAACAAAAATAAACTAATGGGACCTAATTAAACTAAAAAGCTTCTGCACAGCAAAAGAAAAAATCATTAGAATAAGCAGACAACCCACAGAATGGGAGAAAATATTTTCAAACTGTTCATCTGACAAAGGACTAATATCCAGAACTATAAGGAACTCAAACAAATCAGCAAAAATAAACAAACAAACAAACAATGCCATCAAAAAGTGGGCAAGTTACATGAGTAGACATTTCTCAAAAGGAGATATACAAATGGCCAACAAACATGAAAAAGTGCTCAACATCACTAATTGGCAGGGAAATTCAAATCAAAATAACAATGAGCTATCACCTTACCCTAGCTAGAATGGCCATTATTAAAGTCAAAAAGCAAATAGATGTTGGCCTGGATGTGGTAAAAAGAGAATGCTTATACACTGCTGGTAATAATGTAAATTAGTACAATCTCTTTGAAAAATAGTATGTTGATTTCTCAAAGAACTAAAAGTAGATATACAATTTAATCCAGCAATCCCTCTACTGGGTATCTACCCAAAGGAAAAGAAGTCATTATATGAAAAATATACCTGCCATGTGTGTTTATCACAGCACAATTCACAATGGCAAAGATATAGAACCAGACTAAATGCCCATCAACAAATGAGTGGATAAAGAAAATGTGGGACATGTATACCATGGAATACTACTTAGCCATGAAAAAAGAAAGAAATAATGTCTTTTACAGAAACTCGGATGCAGCTGGAGGCCATTATTCTAAAAGAAGTAACTCAGAAATGGAAAACCAAATACCATATGTTCTCACTTATAAGTGGGAGCTAAGGCATGGGTATGCAAAGGCATACAGAGTTGTGTAATGCACATTGGAGTCTCAAAATGGGGTAGGTTTTAGGGTGGTTCAGATGAGAAACTATTATTGGGTACAATGTCCATACTCTAGTGATGGGTACACTAAAATCTCAAACTTCACCACTATACAATTCATCCATGTAACCAAAAAACACTTGTACCTTGAAAACTATATATATTTATATATGTATTATATATGTAACTATTGTTTTATATATATATATAAAGATATTATACATAACAAAATTAAAAAATACAAATGGCCAAGAAATATAAGAAATAGTGCTCAAAATTATTAAACGGGAAAATGCAAATCAAAAGCCCAATGAGATATTGCCTCACACCTGCTACAAAGACCATTATCAGTAAGATGAACTCTAACAAGTTTTGGGCAGGAAGTGAAGAAAAGATATCTCTTGTATACTGTTGGGAGAAAGGGAAATTGGTATGCTTTATAAAAAATAGTATGGAACTTCATTTCAAAATTAAAAATAGAATTACCTTATGATCCAGCAATCTCACTTTTGAGTACATAGGCTAAAGAAATAAAATCAGTATCTTGGAAAGATATCTGCATTCCCATGTTCATTTGAGCATTATTCACAATAGTTGAGATATAGAGAAAACTTTAATGTTCACTGATAGATAACAGGATAATGATAATGTGAGATCTATTTATCAATCTAATAATAATTATATATATAATGTGAGAGATGTGAGATATATAATGGAATATTATTTAGTCCTATAAAAGAAAAAAATCACACTCTTTGTGACAACTTGGTTGAACCTGATGGCATTATTCTAAGTTAAATAAGCCAGATGCAGAAAAACATATACCTCATGATGTCACTTATATGTAGAATCTAAAAATGTCAAACTTACAGAAACACAGAGTAGAAGAGTGGTTACGTGGGGCTGGAGAGACTGAGATATGGGAGAATGTTTGTCAAGGGATATAAAGTTTTAGTAATGAAAGATAAATAGGTTCTGGTAATCTAATGTACAACAATGTCTCTATAGTTAACAATATTGTATCATATACTTGAAATTTGCTCAGAGGGTAGATCTCAAGTGTGCTCACCACACATAAAAATGTTAACTATGTGAGGTGATGGATATGTTAATTAGTTTTTTGGTGAAAATTTTACAAGGTGTATATATATACATATATA
>PVKV010024036.1:0-32183 GCA_004027835.1 Alouatta palliata
AGCAATTCTCCTGCCTCAGCCTCCCGAGTAGCTGGGACTACAGGCACGTGCCACCACGCCCAGCTAATTTTTGTATTTTTAGTAGAGACGGGGTTTCACCATGTTGACCAGGATGGTCTCGATCTCTTGACCTCGTGATCCACCCGCCTCGGCCTCCCAAAGTGCTGGGATTACAGGCTTGAGCCACCGCGCCCGGCCGCCGAAATGATTTTCAACATGAATTCTGCATTTTTTTTTTACATATTTTTTAAATTGCATTTTAGGTTTTGGGGTACATGTGAAGAACATGCAAGATTGCTGCATAGGTACACACATGGCAGTGTGATTTGCTGCCTTCCTCCCCATCACCTATATCTGGCATTTCTCCCCATGCTATCTCTCCCCAACTCCCCACCTCCCACTATCCCTCCCCTATTTCCCCCCGACAGACCCCAGTGTGTGATGCTCCCCTCCCTGTGTCCATGTGTTCTCATTGTTCAACACCCACCTATGAGTGAGAACATGAACTCTGCATTCTTTATAGACTCCCCAAAAATGGAAGCAGTTGTCTTGAAAAAGCTTCAACAATTTAGATTTCATAAATAAAACAAATAATAGTCTTAAAATGCTTCTATTAAAAAACATAATTGTTCCACACAGTTGGGTACACTTGGTAAAATCTGAATTTAACAAAGAAGGAGTTTTAGAAAGATTAATAGCCTTTAGTTTTTAGATGCCTTTAGGGTTACAGAAAAAAACTGGTCAGACAGTACTGAGTCCTCATATGCCTCCTCTTCCCCGTACCCAGTTCCTCCCATTATTAACACTGGTGTGCTCTATTTGTTATAAATGATGAAGCTATACTGATACTTTTTTATTAATGAAAGTCCATAGTTTACATTAGGGTTCATTATTTGTGTTGTACAATTCTGTTTTTGTTGTTGTTGTTGTTTGAGACAGGGTCTTGCTCTGTTGCCCAGGCTGGAGTGCAGTCTTCCTCTGCCATGTTCTTGTTTCACTGCAACCTCTGCCTCCTGGGTTCAAGCAATTCTTGTGCCTCAGCCCTCTAAGTAGCTGGGATTAAAGGCATGCACTACCACGCGTGGCTAATTTTTGTATTTTTGGTAGAGATGGGGTTTCACCATGTTGACCAGGCTGGTCTCGAACTCCTGGCCTCAAGTGATCCACCCGGCTCCCAAAGAGCTGGGATTATAGGCATGAGCCACCATGCCCAGCCAATTCTGTGTTCTAACAAAGGTATACTGCCATGAATCCACCATTCCAGTGTCACATGAATAGTTTCACTGCCCTAAAAATGCCCTGTACTCCACCTTTTTATCCTTCCTTCCTGCCCCTGAATCCCTGGCAACCACTGATCTTTCTATTGACTCCATAGTTTTGCCTTTCCCAGAACGTCACATAATTGGAGTAATAGCAATATGCATGTACAGGTTTTCCATGTCTTTCAGGGCTTGATCATTCTTTTCTTATCACTGAGCAACATTCCGTTGTGTGGATGTACCATTCATTGTTTGTTCACTCACCTGCTGAACAATATCTTGGTTGCTTCCTGTGTTTTGCAATTATGAATAACTGCTGATATGAACACTGATGTGCAAAGTTGTTTTGTTTTATTTTTGAGACTGGGTCTTACACACTGTCACCCAGGCTGGAGTGCAGTGGCATGACCATAGCTCACTGCAGTCTCAAACTCCTGAACTCAAGCAATCCTCCTGCCTCAGCTTCCCAGCAAGCATAGGTTTTTGTAAGGAGAAAAGTTGTCATCATTTGGGCAAATACCTAGGAGCATAATTGCTGAGCTGTATTGCAAAACTGTCATCTTTTCAGGAAACTGCAAATGTACTTTTCCAAAGACATTTTTGTTAAATACTTAATAATAAACCTAACAAATCAGGCAACTTATCTGAACTCCTTCCTACACCAATAAGAGACACAGTCAGCAATAACGAGGCATAGGAGTAAACAAAGCAATTAAAAACAGGCAAAGACTAAACTTTTATTCTGACCCACCTCCAATTTAACTTTTTGATAGCATGCAGGAGCATTTTTTTATTACACACCCTGAGGAATCAGGTCCAAGGCGAAGGGTCTCTGATTTCAAGAAATACCAACCCACTTACAGGCAATACATAGGCAGTTTTTTTTTTTTTTTTTTTTTTTTTTTGAGACAGGGTCTTGCTCTGTTGCCCAGGCTGGAGTGGAGGGGTGCAATCATGGCTCACTGCAGCTTTGACTTTCTGAGCTCATACTCCCAAAGTACTACGATTACAGGCATGAGCTACCATACCCAGCCTAAATAGGCAATTCTTGATAGAATTTCTAATAAATTCAACTATATGAAAAGATGTTCAATCTCCCTAACAATCAGGGAAATGTATCACACCTGTCAGACTGGCAAAGATAAGTAAGTCTGAAAAGATGTGGAATCTGATAAATCTGGTAAGATTTTTCACAGATGTGGAGAAATGGAAATGCACAAATTGTATGTACGGCACTCTAAAGAGCAATTTGGCAGTATCTATTAAGGCTGAAGTGGCACATACCTGTAGCCCCACAAATCCGGTGTTCACAAGGACACACATACAAGAATCATCCTAGCCATGAACAGCAAAAACAGGATACAAACCACAGCCACTATTTTTCCACAAGGATATGGAAACAAATTGGTTTATGTTCATATAGCAGAATGTTATAAAGTGGAAACAACAACAACAACAACAAAACACAAAAAACACCCCACGAGATCTACACTTAGCACCAGGAGCCGATGTCAATAATGCTCAGTGAAAAGAAAAATAAAAAGATCTGTTAGGTACATAATTTAAATAAATTGTTAAAACACCAAAACGAACAGTATGTATTGCTTAATACATCCATATATATGTATATATGCACACATGTATGTTATACACACAGAAAAGTTATTCACCAATGTCTGAAATGATACACATTGCTATCAAGACAATGGGTTGCCTCTCAGAAAGAAGGGGTGAAGAAGTAAGAAAGTGAGGCTTTAGCTATATTTACAATGTTTTATTTCTTCAAAATGTGGCAAAATGTTTGATGTTTCATTATTTAAATATTTAAAAATTTGCTTCCCTATTCTCTTTAAGCTTTTATAGCCTGCATTCTCCTTAAGACTTTATTACAGCTGGCATGATAAAACAGAATCACTACATTTCATTCTTGATTAACTACAAAAAAACTAACCTTAATTCATTTTATTTTGCCTATTTATATCTTAGATGCAGCAATTTTTTGACAAATCTCAATAAATCTATAGTATTTTCACTAACATCTTTATCAGAGGGTGGGCAGCTGGCAACTTCTCCACCCCCAAGCCATTAAACTCAGTGTCTGCATCTGTGACTGTACTGGTCACACGATGGTGGTGTGTAGTGTGGTGTGGTTACAGTCCCCTACTCAGATGTTTCTGGATCAGTTGCTTGAAAAGGGCAACTGCCCTCCACTATGGTGGCTGGGCACCCAGCTTGATGCCACGCAAGAGATGCTCACCCCCTTCCACCTAGTGCCTCTACCAAGGTGCCTTTACATATGTCGGGCTTTCATACGTTAATTTTTATGTTATGCAAAGGGGAAACAGACATGAAATGCTGGCTCTTTAGACACTCGCCTCCTCACTTATAATCAGACTGTGGTCCTGAGTCCTCACCAGAAAATTCTTTATCCAGAATGATCCCCCAGTGACAAGTCAGGCTTATGCAACAAGAATTTCATACTTCAGAGAAAACTGGGTCAGAAAGTAAACACCAGAAATTACAAATTTATCCTATAGAACATCTCTAATATTATTCCAACCTTTAAAAAATAAGAGTGATGAACTATTGTTTACTGTTTTCCTTAAAAAAACAAACAAACAAAAAAACTTCTAGTTTTAGAATAGTTACAGATGTAGTTACAGATATACAGAAAAGTTATTTCCCTTTACATTCCTGGGGTACATCTGCCACAACTCAGGAGCCAGTGTTCCTTACATCATTATGAACTGAAGTCCACACTTTAATCGGATTTCCCTGGTTTGTACTTAACGTACTGTTTCTGTTCCACGAACCCATCTAGGACACCACATGGTTTTTAGTCCTCACTTTTCCTTAGGATCTTCTAGACTGCAACTGTTTCTCCTACTTGCCTTGTTTTTTTTGAAACAGTTTCACTCTGGCGCTCAGGCTGGAGTGCACGGGTAAGGTCTTGCTCACTGCAACCTCCACCTTCCAGGTTCAAGTGATTCTCCTGCCTCAGCCTCCCAAACAGCTGGGAATATAGGTGTGCGCCACCATGCCTGGCTAATTTTTGTGTTTTCAGTAGATACGGGGTTTCACCATGTTGGCCAGACTGGTCTTGAACTCCTGACCTCAGGTGATCCGCTGGCCTCGGCCTCCCAAAGTGCTGGGATTACAGGCGTTGAGCCACCAAGTCCAGACAACTTGCCTTGTTTTTAATGCCCTTGACAGATCTGAGGAATATGGGTCAGATATTTTGTAAAATGTCCCTTAAGTTGGGGCTGTCTGTGGTTAGACTGAGCTGATGGGTTCTTGGGAGAAAGGCCACAAAGGAAAAGCACTGTCCTCCCCACATCCCAGTCTCAGGAGGACTTGCCCCTGACCTTCCTCACCTGGCTGAGGTCAGCTTTCTCCATGGTCAAGCTCCTCATTCTCAACCCTGTTTCCATAGTGTACAACTGGGAAGGGAGTCACTGCATGCAGCTTACACTTAAGAGCTGGAATGACCACCTGCCTCCTCCAGGGAGGGGCATCTACATCAATTACAGGGAATTCTTCTGCACAGGATGTGTCTATTCCTACCCACCTGTCTATTCTACCATTTATGTACATCAGTGTGGTCACATGGGTATTTTATACTTTGGGATATAATTCTTTATTGCACTATTTATTTTGTTGCTCAAACTCCCCCAGCCTTCCCCCCTGGGCCTCTGTGGTGGGCTCCCATGTCCTGCTGCCACACCCCAAGTTTTGTTTCTTGAGCACTTCTTTTTTTTTTTTGAGACAGAGTCTCGCTCCGTCACCAGGCGCCAGGCTGGAGTGCAGTGGCGCGACCTCGGCTCACTGCAACCTCCGCCGCCCGGGTTCAAGCAATTCTGCTGCCTCAGCCTCCCGAGTAGCTGGGGCTACAGGCACGCGCCACCACGCCCAGCTAAGTTTTTTTGTATTTTTAGTAGAGACGGGGTTTCACCATGTTCACCAGGATGGTCTCGATCTCTTGACCTCGTGATCCGCCCGCCTCGGCCTCCCAAAGTGCTGGGATTACAGGCGTGAGCCACCGCGCCCGGCTCTTGAGCACTTCTTTACTTGCCAGCCCTATGAGTCACTCCAGGATCACCTTGCATATTCCCCATCCCAGTCCTAGACTAGAGTGATAATTTCTCTATTTCTTTTAATTAGAGAAAGGTTTCAGAAACCAAGATTTGGGTGATAGGTGAACTGCTTTAATTTTGTAAATAACTTTTTTCCTGATTTCAAAAATTTACTACAGAAAATTAGAAATATACAGGGAAAAAAAACCAAAAAATCACTCATAGCCTTAACACTAGACATAACCATTATTATTTTGATGTTTATTTTCCAGTATTTAAAAATATAGATATTTTTATAAAATTGGAATCATGAAGTCTACTGCTGATATAATTTAACCTTTCTATTTAATGACTATAATAAAATATTTAAAGGCTGCCTAGCATTTCACATTGGATGGAATTAGTGGAATTCCACTGAATTCTTTATTGTTTATGCAGAAAATATAATTCTGACTATTGACAATCATCTTTGTATAAAAATTTTAGGCACTTAAAGCTTTTGAGCACACACTCTATAAACCTTAATTTGTGTATCAGCATGTGCTCATTCTTTTAAGAGAGGCTTATTCTAGGAATACAGACAGTTCAGTATTAGGAGATTCATTATTATGAGTCACCATTTCAAAGGATCGAAAGAGAAAAGGCATATTTTTATTGGTGTTGCTGCGACTAAATCTAAAAAAAAATCGATATTCATTTTAAAACTTCTGATTATGGAAATTGTTAAACAAAGACAAAATTATGAATAAAAATGTGATGAATCCATATCATCCAGTTTCAATAACTGATTGTTGGCATCTTGCCAGTCTTGTTTCATGTATTCTCCTAACTTAAACTTGCTTGATTTTTGCAGTTATGTCTTATTCAAATTAGGATCCAAATGAGATGTACATTTCATATTTGGTCGGTTAAGTCTCTTAAGTCTGTTTTAATCTACAATATCTCTTCTTTCTTTCCTGTCGCCCATCATGCATGTATCTGTTGAAGATACCAGGCCATCTGCCTTGCAGAATCTCTCACAGCATGGACTACACTGAGGACTTTCTGGTGATGTAGTTTATCATGTCCCTATGTCCTTCCTGTTTCTTGTGAACTGGGAGTGAGATCTAGAAAAGAGTTTCGTGGCCTCCACACTCTTGACATGTGGGGCAGTTCTTCACTGTGGGGGCTTGTCTGAGGCACCACACGTCGTCCAGCAGCATCCCTGGCCATCTACTCACTCAATGCCAGTAGCACTCTCTCCCTCAGTTGTGACAAATACAGTAACGTCTCCAGACATTGCCAAATGGCCAAATGTCCTCTGAGGGGGCAAAAGCACCCTTAGCTGGGAACTAATGATCTATAGGTTTCATTAGATTCAAGGTCAGATTTAATTTTTTTTTTTTTTTCCAAATATATACCATGGGTATAGCTGTGTATTTCCTATTGCCATACTCAGGAGGCACTTAAATCAAACCAACAACACCTAACCCAACGTACATTCTTAATAAAACTTCTCTACAAAATAGGGTAGATTGATAATTCTTCAATATCATAAAAATACAACTTTCTCAACTCCAAAACTAGTATCAAGCTTAATTAGGAAACACCAGAAGCATTTCCATTAAGCTCAAGAACAGAACAAAGGCATTTACTATCCCCACTATTATGCGGTGTTGCGGAGGTAC
Source organism: Alouatta palliata (assembly GCA_004027835.1). Lineage (NCBI taxonomy): Eukaryota > Metazoa > Chordata > Mammalia > Primates > Atelidae > Alouatta > Alouatta palliata. The sequence continues at coordinate 7,000 of PVKV010024036.1, forward strand.
CAGCTAGGACAATCAGAAAAGAGAAAGAAAGAAGAGGTATAGGCCGGGCGTGGTGGCTCATGCCTGTAATCCCAGCACTTTGGGAGGCTGAGGCGGGCGGATCACTTGAGGTTGTGAGTTCAAGACCAGCCTGGCCAACATGGTGAAACCCTGTCTCTACTAAAAATACAAAAATTAGCTACGCGTGGTAGCGGGCACCTATTATCCCAACTACCTGGGAGGCTGAGGCACGAGAATCTCTTGAAGCCAAGAGGCAGAGGTTGCAGTGACCCAAGATCACATCACTGTACCACTGCACCACTCCAGCGTGGGTGACAGCACAAGACTCTATCTCCAAAAAAAAAAAAAAGTATAAATAGAAAGGAAATATGAGAAAATGATTTGCAGATAATTTAATGATATGCTTTAACAATCTAATAGAAAATTAAAAACTGTTACAAATAATAACTCAATAAAGCTACATAAAGCCACAAAACTAACATTCCATACAGATCAACAACTTTCCTATATGGAAATAATATTAAAATGCTAGATAAATGCTAGCAAGAAGGAAAAAACACAATTTATAATATACGAAAACAAGTCTACAATGAGTGTGAGAGTGTGTGTGTGTATGTGTGCATGCGTGCGGACCTTGCTTTGCATGGTTCTGAGCTGTATGAATTTCAGTTACTATAGCTTAGTTAAATATTAACAGCCCCCCAACAGCAAGGTTCAAATTTCAGTTATTAACTACTATGGGAATATGAACTGTGAGTAACAGAAGAGAACAAACTTCACTGGCAGCTCTTCAGTCTACTGTATAAACACAAATGCACCATGCCCAGTGACTAAGCAAGCCTTGCAAAGCTGGTGACTGGTCACTGTGCTATGCAGTTCACTCCAGACGGCAAAACATGTAGTTATGCTGCCTCCTTATCTCCCAATGTTAAACCTGCAGGACGTGTCACAAAAATCGATAGTCACAAGAGAGGAACTGGCCAACAAAATCGAAGTGCAGCAAAAATCCAAAAAGTGATAATGCTGGAAGCAAAATTAGACACACATGTAAATGAATTCTAGAACAAATAAATAGTTGGCCACAGGAATGTTGATACTGCTGCCACTGAAGAAAACTTGGGATATGCAGCCAGAGGATCTTAGTGAAAGTGAATTTAATGACAAGGTATGCAGTTCCTGAAGGAAGTTAGGCTGGCAAAAAAGTTTACATTAAAAGAACTCTTGGAGACATTTCATGATGATGACCCCATAATTACTTAGAAAGGACAACTGACCACTTGCCAAGGCATAGGAAAATGCTCATTCTAGACTGTAAAGGACATAATGAGAAGGCAAGCACTGTTTAAACCACTTGATAAGTCTCTTACAAAGAGACAGAACATTTTATTTCTCCAAGTTTCTAAGGTTTTTTTTTTAAGATGGGGTTTCACCCTGATGGCCAGGCTGGTCTTGAACTCCTGACCTAGGGTGATCCACCCACCTCGGCCTCCCAAAGTGCTAGGATTACAGGCTTGAGCCACCGCACCCGGCCCCCAAGTTTCTAAGTTTTAAATTACAGTGTAGTATGATCTGAATGTACGTGCCCCCCCACCCCAAATTCCTATGTTGAAACTTAACCCCCGAAGGGATTGTATTACAAGGTGGGGCTTTGGAAGGTGACTAGGTCATGAGGGCAGAGGCTTTGTGAATGGGATTAGTGCCCTTATAAGAAGCTCAGGGGAGTTTTACTGCCCCTTCCAGCATGACAGGATGCTGCAAAAAGATGTTATTTATGAAGTAGGGAGCAGGCCTTCATCAGACACCAAAGCTGCTGACACCTTGATCTTGGACTTCCTAGCCTCCAGAACCATAAGCAACACATTTCTGTTACTCATAAATTACCCAGTCTAAGGCATTTTGTTATAGCAGACTGAATGGACTGAGACACAGTACTATAGTTTGGATACGGTCTGTCATCAAAACTAATGTTGAAATTTGATCCCCAATGTGGCTGTACTGGAAGATGAGGCTTCGTGGGAGGTTTCTGTGTTTGGGAGTGGATCCCTCATGAATGGGATATTGGTGCTGTTGTGAGTTAGTTGGTGAGTTAGTTCCTGCACTTCCAAGACTGGACTGGTCTTTAGAATGAATTAGTTCTCCTGAGAGTGAGGTGTTAGGAAGCCAGGATCACCCCTCAGTTCTTCCCTTCTTCCCATGTGTCCCCCCTTTTTGACCTTCTCTGCCATATGACGCAGCACAAAAACTCTCACCAGAAGCAAGGGCCAGGCCCTCAAATTTTTTGGCCTGCAGAACTGACAGCCGAATAAACACCATTTCTTCATTTGGAGTGTTGTGGGTTATCTGGTTTGCTAAGCTATCAGAGCCCCTTGCTTGTGGATTGTTAGTCTGAATTACTGAGCCAATTCCTGTCCATTTAACTGGTCAGCAAATGCTATCTCTTTATGTAAACCTTTTTCTGATTATGTAATCTATATTTCTTGCACAAAAATGGAATATAGGCAAGTATAAAGACAAATTCTAAAAAGTTACTTGCATAGTTTCCTGGTCTTTTTTAATGTACATATGTAGATCTGAAGCAAAAGTAGAATCATACTATAGATTTTTAATCCTACTTTTGACAATGTTCCATGAGTATTTTCTCAAGTTAAAAATTATGCATTTTCAATGGGCTATAATGTTCCATCCTATGAAAATATCATAATTTAACCACTCTACTAAGTAGCATAGAGCCAGAATGTTTTTGATCTTTTTGACATCATAAACAATGCTATAACAAATTGTACAGTAATGTAAATGCACTGCAGATTATTCTTCAGGATAGAGTTCATTTTCCCCTAAGACTCCTTAAGAATAATAAAGAATCAACACTCCTAGTTGGGACACCGAACATAACCAATATACCTTTGAGACTCCCTGTGTGCCTGACCTCGATTGCCTTCCCTTCCTTTCCAGAGGTAAGAATGTTCCTGGGCTGTGGGGCACAGCCATTTTTAAGGCTCTGATCTGTATATGCAGCACAAAGAAAAAGGAGAAATGATAGAAAGTATGTTCTGACAGTATGGTAAGGGCATAAAAACAGAAACGCAGATCCACAGAACAGGATAAAGGCCCAGAAATGAATCTAAACATACACAGTCAATCAACATTTGACAAGGGCAGCAAGAGGACATAATGGCGAGAGAACAGTCTCTTCAATAAATGGTGCTGGAAATACTGGACATCCACATGCAAAAGAATTAAATTGGACCCGTTATCTTACATCATCCACAAAAATCAACTCAAAATGGATAAAACACCTGAATGGAATACCAGAAACCACCAAATTCCTAGAAGAGAATACAGGGAAAAATCTCGCTGCTGTGGCAATGATTGTTTGGATATAACACCAAAAGCTCAGGCTACAAAAGCACAAATAAATAAATGGACAACATCAAAGTAAAAAACTACACAGCAAACAGAACAATCAACAAAATGAAAGAGCAATCTAAGGATTGCGAAAAAATATTTGCAAACCACATCTCTGATAAGGGGTTAATATCCAAAATTTATAAAGAACACTTACAACTCAATAGCAGAGGGACAAATAACCCGATTTAAAAAATTGGCAAAGGACCTGCACAGATTATTTCTTTAAAGACATAAAAACTGTAACAGCGATATGAAAACATACTCAACATCACTAATCATCAGGGAAATACAAATTAAAACCACTATGAAATGATAACCTGTTAGGATGACTATTATCAAAGACAAAACAGAGGACAAATGTTGGCAAGCGTGTAGGGAAAAGGAAATCATACTATGGTGTTGATTGGTATGGCCATGAAAAATAGTATGGAGGTTCCTAAAGAAACTAAGAATAGAACTACTACATGACGCACAGGTCCCTCTTCTGCATAGAGATGAAATCGCCAGCTCACGAAGGTATCTGTATTCCCATGCTCAGTGCAGCATTCCTCACAGAAACCAAGGTATGGAAACAACCTAAGTGTCCATTGATGGATAAATGGGTAAAGAAATTGTGGCATGCATGCGCGCGCGCACACACACGCGCGCACACACACACACACACACACACACTCATTCCACCTTAAAAAAGGAGATCCTGCCTTTTGCCACAACATGGATGGGCCTGGAGGCTTCATACTAAGTGAAATAAGCCAGACACAGAAAGACAAATATTGCTCAATCTTACTTAAAAGTCAAATACACAGAGAAAGAAAGAGAGAGAGAGAGAGAGAGAGAGAGAAAGAGAGAGAGAGAGAGAGAGAGAGAGAGAGAGAGAGAGAGAATATGAAAGAGTGGTTACCAGGGGCTGGGGGTGGGGAAGGAGAGAAAAGATCCCAGAATACAAAGCAGCAGGTATGTAGGATGAACTTGTCTAGAGATCTAATGCACAGCATGAGGACTATAATCAAATTGTGCTGTATTAGGAATTTTTGTTAAGTAAGTAGATTTTAGCTGCTTTTGCCACAAAAAAAGTATGTATGATAGATATGCTAATTTGCTTCACTGTAGTAACCATTTTACTATCTATATCCTATTATATCATATTATTAACCTCCAATATATACAATATAATTTATTAAAAAAAAAACAAAAACATAAAAAAAATATGTTTTGAAACAGAGGCTTTGTCTAACAAATCATTTCTAACCACCTCAACAACAGACCAGCAACAACCATATTTCCGCTTAGGATAAACTGCTCCTTCTCATCCTGCCCCATCCATTGGGTAAAAAAAGTCTACACCAAAACGAAACCACACTGACGAAAGAACTGCCACAGCGTGAGTGCATTTATCACACCACCTGTCACGATTCTGCTTTGCTTCCTTGATGGAACTGCTGGCTGCTCCTGATGACAGAGCCACTTGGGACTCAGTTATTCAGGTCTATAAAGGCAAAGTCATACATATGACATGGGGAAAGAAGTGAACACCCTAACAATGTGACTGCTGGACTCCTAGAGTGGCCTATAAATACGGCCAGTGCTGGACCCAGGCTTTGGAATGCCCAAAGAAGCACAATTTCTGTGTTAACCAATAAAACCCTACCCATAACTGTATAAAAAATGATTTCTTCCCAATGCAAGGAAGTTACTTTGGCAACCCAAAGAAAGCCAATGTAGAAACCTAAGGCTTCTTACAACTTGGCTAAAAAGCCTGAGACTGAATTTTTCTACAGACGTTCTCCTACTGCTGGTAAGTCAGTTACCTCAGTCTCAGAACCCCAAGGAGATAAGGACGGTGGTTTATAAACACCCACTTCCCTGGCCTGGGACTTTACTTGGTTAGTTTCTAGGTCAACTGCCTTGAGGGCTTAGATGAAAGAAAGCAGCTGCATGTCTACAAGATTTGGTATGACCTGAGTCTGGTTTGAACACATACACAATGACTTCAACAGAAATTTTGCAAGAGAGCTTATCTTACTTGACGTTCATTTTCTATGCTTTTAAAGAAATAACTAAGCCCCCCTTCCCCAAAACAGCCACTTCAAATTTTGTGATGAACCCAAGAGATCTTGATGCCACTGGGAAAAACAAACTCTTTCAGTTCATCTCTTCAAAACAAAATATACATTTTTTTCTCCTGATGAAACTATCTCCTTCACTATTTTCCTTAAACAAATTCAAGCTTTTTAAAGACTTAAGTTTTTCCCCAAGCCAACACACTGGTTAAAGACTCAAGATGCCTACAGATGAAAAGACTGAAGCCTGTAACTCTTGTGGAAGTGATGGGCTGTGACTTCCAAGATTAGGACATAAAAGGCAACATAGCTTTTGCCTACTTCTTACCTAAGAAGCTCATTTCGGGGACTAGCAGACCTGCAAAGTCCACGAGGAGAAATCAAGTATATGTTCCAGCTGAGGCCCAACTAACAGCTAGCACAGCCACCAGCCTATGATGAGGCAGCCTTCAGAGACTGCAGCCCCCGGGTGTCTGGATCACCACTAGCCTTCAAGTCTTCCCTGATAAGACCCCAGACTGTATTAACAGAGATAAGCCATCTCTACTGTGTCCTTTCCAAATTCCTGACTGACCCACAGAATCCCTGAGCATAATGAAATTGCTGCTGTTTCACACCCTGATGTGGGGTGGGCTGGCACACAGCAGCAGTACACTTCATAAAGAGAGCTTCCTGGTGTAGCACAGATAGGCAGGATGGCACAGTTTTAGCAGCAAGGGTTCAAGCCCCAGCTCTGCCACTTGTGAGACATGGGGAAACTTATTTGAGCTAGCCCAGCCTCTATTTCCACATCTACAAAACTGGGGTAGTAATATTCCTAAGTACAGGGCTGCTGTGAGGACTGAGCTGACGCATATTAAGTGCTTAGCACACCACCTGGCCCACACACAATCTTCTCAAAAATATTAGCTATTATCATCATTTCTAATATACTTATATTTATACAAATCCCATACAATGACCACACTGAGAAGCAACCTTATCATTTCCATTGTGAACAATCATATCCACTGCTGAAAGCCTTTCTGAAATGTTTTCTGTTAGTTTTTTTTTTTTTTAGCTTTAGTGCCATATTAGTAAACCAGGCTCAGTAATACCTAAGCACACACAGTTGATGTGCCATCCCAGCACACATTTTTATTTCTGTATCATCGTCCACCTTACTCAACAGACTATTTCAAAAAATCAAAACCAGTTTCAGAATATAAAGACAGAGAAGTCCTGAACACAAAGAAAAAGATTAATACATTTGACTATATTAAACTAGAAATGTCTGTTCATCAAAAGACATAATTAAGAAAATAGAAAAGCAAGCCATAGTTTAGATGACATCGGCAACATGTTCACAAAAGCCTTGTACTAAGAATACATAAATCAGTAAGAAAACAGCAGATGATACAGTTTGGATATTTGTCCTTCCAAATCTCATGTCCAAACTTGATCCCCAATGTTGGAGGTAAAGCCTGGGGAGAGGTTACTGGGTCATGGGGACAGATCCCTTATGAATGGCTTGGTGTAGCCATTCATGAATAATGAGTTCTTTCTCTGTTACTGCAAGATATGACTGTTAACAAGAGCCTGGTACCTCCTTCCCCCTCTCTTGCTCCGTGTCTCACAATGTGACACATCTGCTCCCGCTTCACCTCCATCATGACTGGAAGCCTGCTGAGGCCCTCACCAGAAGCAGAGGACAGCTTGCAGAACCATGAGCCAAATAAACCTCTTCTTTATAAATTACCCAGCCTCAGGTATTGCCTTATAATAATGCTAAACTAACAAAACAGACAATCCAAAAAAGTGGGCAACAGCCCATAAACAAATGCAAAGATGCTCAACTTCACAAATTAGCAAGGAAACCACAAACGAAATCACAGTAACACACTGCTATACATCTACCAAACTGATAAAGATTAAAGATTCAAAACACAAAGTGCTGGTGAGGATGGGAATGGGTACAACCATTTGGGAAAACCGTTGACACTGTCTACCAAAGCTGAACAAATATAAAGGTCCAATTACCAAGAAATTCCATTCCTAGGTATAAACCCAATGGAAATGGACTCATTTCATATATGCGCCCAAAAACATGTAAAAGAATGTTCAAAATGGTATCAACTCATATCAGGGAGGAAAACCTTGCGATAACCCAACTCTCTATCCACAGCAGAATGAATACATTGTGGTAGTCTCAGAGTAGAATGCTATATAGCAACAAAATGCATTTGTGCTACGCTGAATTATAGATACGTGCGTGCGCGCTTGCGCACACACACACACTGAGTGAAAAAATCTAAACATGAAGTAGAATATGTACTGTTAATTCCATTTTTATTAAGTTCAAAAGCAGGACAAACTAACTGATAATGTCAGAAGTCAATACAGTGGTTATCAGAAAGGTGGGGGGTGGTTAACGACAGGAAGGCCCAAGAAGGGGTGCTGCTGAAGGGCTGATAATGGTTTGTGGTACAAGCAGAGGTTTAATTCGTGATTATTCATCAGCTGTACCTTTGTGCTTTATGCAATTTTCAGGAGCTATGCTAACATCAATTATAAAATCTATTTAAAAAATTTAGAGGGAGGGAGGGAGCGAGAGAGACTTAAGAGACTCTCTTAACAGAGTGGCTGGACCTTGTTTAGTTTTTGATATGAAAAAGCTACCTCTAAAAGTATATCTTGAAACAATTAGGGGAAAATGGGTGTCTTTGGACTGGGCATTAAAAAAATTCAACTTAACATTGTTTTGGCAGCTATTCTATTTAAGGAAGAAAAAGCATACTAATACCACTACACATTTATTTTCAAGAATAAAACTTACATAAAAAACTTATAGAATCAGACCCATTTTATAGATGGGAAAAACTGAGGGATGTGGAGATCTATCAGTCAACATTTATTAAGTACCTACTAGGTGCCAGGCAGTGTGTGGAGTACTTTACCCCAAAGCCCATGTACTTCCCTTGACATCATGCTGTCCCCCCGCCACAGCGTAGTTCAGAACCTAAGCACAGTACAGTTGTGTTTCTAAGGGAAAATGGGTTCCATGCCACACGGTTAGAAAGAAACTGATTCCCTCAGGACAACGCTTTGTTCTCCCATCTTGTTCTCTACAAAAGTGGTAGTGGGAGATGTCAGTCAGGGCAGGTCCAGCACTGCAACATTCAACTAAACCAAGGACCATCTAATAATATGAAAAATTTTGAGTGGAACTTTTCAGTAAAACTTTGGGGTCAATGTTATAAATGTCAGCTATAATCTCTCACCTTATACAAAAATCAACTCAAGATGGATTAAGGACTTAAACCTAAGACCTGAAACTATAAAAATTCTAGAAGATGGCCTGGCACGGTGGCTCATGTCTGTAATCTCTGCACTTTGGGAGGCCGAGGTGGGCGGATCACAAGGTCAAGAGTTCGAGACCAGCATGGCCAAAATGGTGAAACTCCGTCTCTACTAAAAATACAAAAATTAGCCAGGCATGGTTTTGTGCACCTGTAATCCCAGCTACTCAGGGTGCTGAGGCAGGGGAATTGCTTGAACCTGGGAGGCGGAGGTTGCAATGAGCTGAGATCGCACCACTGCACTCCAGCCTGGGCGACAGAGTAAGACTCCACTTCAAAAAAAATTCTAGAAGATAAGATTGGAAAAACCTTCTAGACATGGGTTAGGCAAGGATTTCATGACCAAAAACCCAAATGCAATTGCAATAAATAGGTGGTACTGAATGAAACTAAAGAGCTTTTGCACAGCAAAAGGAACAGTCAGCAGAGTAAACAGACAACCCACATAGTGGGAGAAAATCTTCACAATCTGTACATCTGACAAAGGACTAATATCCAGAATCTACAACAAACTCAAATCAGCAGGAAAAAAAACAATCCCATCAAAAAGTGGGCTAAGGACATGAAATGACAGTTCTCAAAAGGAGATAATACAAATGGCCAACAAGCATATGGAAAAATCACTAAATGATGAGGGAAATGCAAATCAAATGCCACATCACTAATAATCAGGGAAATGCAAATCAAAATCGTAGTGTGATACCTTACTCCTGTAAGAATGGCCATAATCAAAGAATCAAACAACAGTAGATGTGGGTGTGGATGCGGTGATCAAGCAACACTTCTGTACTGCTGGGGAATGTAAACTACCGCAGCCACGGTGGAAAACAGTGTGGTGATTCCTTAAATAACTAAAAGTAGAACTACCCTTTGATCTAGCAATCCCACTCCTGGGATATAGCCAGAGGAAAAGAAGTCATTATTTGAAAAAGATACTTGTACATGCATGTTTACAGCAGCACAATTCACAATAGCAAAATTGTCGAACCAACTCAAATGCTCATCAATCAATGAGAGGATACAGAAACTCTGGTATATATACACATACAATGTTATACTACTCAACCATAAAAAGGAAAGAATTAACAGCATTCACAGCAACCTGGATGAGATTAGAGACTATTATTCTAAGAGAAGGAACTCAGGAATGGAAAACCAAACATTGTATGTTCTCACTGATACATGGGAGCTAAGCTATGAGGACGCAAAGGCATAAGAATGATACCATGGACTTTGGGGACTTTGGGGACTTGGGGGAAGAGTGGGAGGTGGACAAGGGATGAAACACAACAAATAAGGTGCAATATATGCTGCTTGGGTCATGGGTGCACCAGGTTCTCACAAATCACCACTCAAGAACTTACTCATGTAACCAAACACGACCTGTACCCCAATAACTTATGGAAAAACAAAATTTAAAAAAGAAAGAAAAAAGAAATGTCAGGTATAATTGATGTATGGTTTACACAGAATAAAAACAAAGTTATTAATAGCTGCACTGGTAGGGACTGGGACGGAATGATGTCATTTTAATCTTTCCTTGTCCTTCCATAGGAATGGAAAATGGCTCTTTTCCTTCGGGGTAAGAACAGGGTTTCTGAGATGACCTGACAACTTCATGCGCAGAAAAAGGGAACAAGCCCCTTCCATGCACCTAGTAACATGCTAGGTGCTTCATAAATATAATCTCACTTAATCTTCACAAAGCCTTATGAGTGGGGAAGTATTCACCTCAGTTTCATATGGGAAAAGAGGCTTAGTATGGCATAACATTCCCAAGGTCACCAGTGGGGTACAGGAGATGTGTGGTCCAGGCCTGGGATGCTCCCAAGACACTAGACTGACTCCAAAGCAGCAGACATAGCACAGGGACCTCAGCAGTGACAGCATTCTGCCTGGGCCCTGCATCTCTCCTGTAAAATGAGCTCTGCCTGCCTACCCTAGGACAGAATTAATTCTTTGTTTCCCTAGTGTTTAGAGGTCATAGCCTTTTAGTACTTTTCTTTGGTTAGATAATGAATTATTGAGAAGGTAAAAGCTGGGCCCAGTAACTACCAGACAGCTACCACTTACTGGCTGTTTATTATGTGTTGGTACCTTATATGGTATTTAATTTCATCCTCACAACCATAATATCCTCATTCTGTTGATGACAAAACCAAGCACAGAGAGGTGAAACAGTTTGCCCAAGGTCACAAATCCCACAAGTGAGAGAGCTCAGATTCAATCCCAGGACTATCTGACCCCAGAACCAGGGATCCATGAAGCTGTACTGCTCAGACCACAAAGACAGGGTCACTGAAGGACTGGAATGACAGCATAAAAAGCAAAGGCATGAGAAAGGAACAGGTTTCACCACTACAGAAAACCTATAATGTAACAGGCACATTAAAATAAACCTTTGTGCCCTTGTACAAAGTTTAGAAGTTGTGCAAAAAGGCCTTCTAGCTCTGTAAGAATTCATTTTACTGCTTGTAAGCATGTTTCCTAACAAAATGTAGGGAATCAGAAATGCATAGGGTATGGCAGCGACTCTGACAAACCAAGCCCAAACTCTGACCGTAAGTGCACTAGGTAACAAAACTGAATGAAGCAGACATGAGCCAGAAAAACTCCTGTGATCCTTGGATTAAGTCAGGCATTATGAAGCCTATGCTTACCAGCTCAGCTTAAGGCAAACGGTATAGAAGAAAAGTCCTTGAAACATCCTGGCATAGAACATGTTAATCCATAATGCTCTCTGACCACAAATCCCTTGAAGACTAAGGATGGTGAGTATTTAAAGAAGGTTAAAAGGAGAGCCACGAGATTAGATAATAAGATGTATGAGTAAAAACTGATAGTAAGTACAAAGAGGGAGGTATGACAACATTTTTTTCTAAGGCATAAACACACCAAACCGAATGACAAAGTGGAGCGTGAATAAATTTGGAAAATAACAGACTGAGACTTCTCTGATGTCACACAAAGAGGATTCTCATAGGATGTGCCCATTGGTAGGAAGACCCTAGGACAACTGCAACAAATCCTATGAGTCTGAATATTTTGAGAACATAAGAAAACATCCCTGAGACACTGACAGCTATCAAAATGAATCTTTAAGCTGTAAGACAGAAATAATAAAGCAGATGTAAAACGTTCCTCTACAGAACCAGAACCACTAACATTTTTCATACATTTATCCTACATATTCGAGGGTTTACTTGCTTACTGCTTGTCTGTAAGTTCCATGAGAGCAAAGATGTCTGTTTTGTTATGACCGTAGTCCAAGAAACTAGCACGGCCCCTGAAGCATAATATTTGCTCAATTAATATTTATCCATGAATGAAAGAACAATCTAATTCTGGACCCACAGAAATGCTATTTTCTTGTTACCTATATCACATGAATCTGGCACAGCAGGTCTAAATTCAGGGACAACAAAAATATAAAGGCAAAGCTTCCTCCTCCTATCAAGTAAACTAGTGTTCCCTGTTTCCATCACATTCTCCTAAACATTTCCCAGTGTAAATCATGAATGGATATATACTCAGTCCCACTTATTATTCCTTAGTTAGTAATTTATGGCACTGAGTTATGTTAATAATGGCCTTCATTATGCTCTGAAAAAATTTCTTAGGGATTCTAGTTTTGAAAATATTTGGAAAAAAAAAAAAGACTGGTTGGACATGATGTCTCATATCTGTAATCTCAGCACTTTGGGAGGCTGAGGCAGGCGGACACTTGAGGCCAGGAGTTCAACACCTGGTGAAACCCTGTCTCTAATTAGCTAGTCACGGCACATGCCTGTGGTCTCAGCTACTTGGGAGGCTGAGGCATGAGAATCACTTGAACCTGGGAGGTGGAGGTTGCCGTGAAGTGAGATCATGCCACTGCACTCCAGTTTAGGCAAAAGAGCGAGACTCTGTCTCAAAAAAAATAAATAAATGAAAATAAAAAAATAAATAGAGACACTGAATACTGAGGGGTCAAACACCTTCCACAGAGTTTTAAGACTCTACAGGTCAGGCGCAGTGGTTCATGCCAGTAATCCCAGCACTCTGGGAGGCCAAGGTGGGCAGATCATGAGGTCGGGAGTTCGAGACCAGCCTGGCCAACATGATGAAACCCTGTCACTACTAAAAATACAAAAATTAGCCAGACGTGGTGGTGGGTGCCTGTAATCCCAGCTACTCAGGAGGCTGAGGCAGGAGAATCACTTGAAACCGGAAGGTAGAGTTTGAAGTGAGACGAGATTGTGCCATTGCACTCCAGCCTGGGGGACAAGAGTGAAACTCTATCTCAAAAAAAAAAAAGACTCTACAAACAGATGTACCGTCTGAAGAGTGATTCTAAGTCAGTCTGCTGGTTAGCAAATTAAGCACATATTGACTGTTCGAAACCATACATAGATCACCACACTATGGGATTACAGAATGACCTTTTATGACAGTCTGTCAGATTTTCAGTAAGATTAACAGAATAACCTTCCGATACTCCCTTGTATCATATCTACAAAATCTGGGAAGAGAGTTAAAATTTGAGAAGTTTTGATAAGGGGGTGAAAGAGTTCACGCCCATGGCCTAGCACTATCAAGTCATAGTAACAAGGTTAGCTCTGATGTGCGAACCTGATGTTCCACTGTGGCTGCAAACCAAACAAACTATTCAGTGACAGCTGGACAAACTCCGTAAAACATCTGCACCTTGACTCTATATAAACAACAAGGAGTTGACTCTCAAGAGGCAAAGTGTATTTAAGAAAGAATGATTTTTATTTACCAGCTCATCTGAATTGACTGCGAATGCCTGTATTTTCTGAAATACATATTTGAATTTGCTTTTGGGAAAAATCAAGCAACAAAAGCAAATGACATATTCTATACATACTAGCTTAATTTTGAAAAATGGACTCTTTCATAGGAAATTTTACTGTTTTTAAGTTTTAAGGATCTTTTGCTGGAATACTGAGTACCTTACTGCCAAATTACTGAAATGAACTATAAGGCACTAAAAATTGCTATGAAATTTATACGCATATGAAATAAAAACAAAAAACTGACAGATAAAGACAACTTCCCATGTATCAACTAGACAAAATGCATACTGTCCTAAGATTCAAGCTTAAAGGTCACACTCCTTAACAAACCAAACAAGACTTATAAAACTAGCGAGGTGCAGTGGCTCACGCCTGCAATCCCAGCACTTTGGGATGCTGATGTGGAGAATCCCTTGAGGCCAGGAGTTCAAGGTTGCAATGAGCTATGATCACACCACTGCACTCCAGCCTGGGCAATACAGCAAGACCTCAACTCAAAAAAAAAAAAAATAAATATATAAAACAACAAAAAATAAAACCAGTTAGTGAAAATTTTTTCGTTCTTAACCTGTGTTCCAGTAAGTGGTATAAATTTTAAATTATTTCATTTTATTTCTTTACTATAAAATACTTTAATACAAGCATTAAAATTCTAGAATCATAACACTTACCTGTATGGCTTATCAGAGTTATGGATTCGCCTGTGGTTTCTGACACCAACGTAAGTTGTACTTGTATAATCACATACATCACATCTATACTGTTTCTGGACTGAAGACTTATTTCCTAGACAAGGTATTTCAGAGTTTTAGTGGCAGACTTTGACAAGATTCAAATGACAGCATTTATATTCCATTGTAAATGAAAATTTATACCACACAGTTGTATTAATATTTCAATCATGGCTTTCTCGCTGTTTTAACAAGTCTGAAGTGGTTTTATAGGTTTTCCTGCATATACACTCTCAGCAGATATAAACTGAACATCTTATGACCTATAAACACAGATAGGTTGGGATTTCTGCATAACCATGTACAGTATTCTAAATCCTAACGAACTTGCTTCACGCTGAGTGTGTAGGAGCTAAATTAATCAGAGATACCCTGTTGATCTGTATTACTAAATAGGTGTTACTCTAATCAATACTGGATATACTGTCTTAAAGAAACACTGATGTTGCCAACAAACCATAATACTATAATCCAATATTATGAAGTAGAGCTATGAAGCATATGTAAGAAACTCAATATAAAAAGCCTGGCTGGGTGTGGTGGCTCATACCTGTAATCCTAGCACTCTGGGAGGCCGAGGCGGGAGGATCACTTGAGGCCAGGAGCTGGAGACCAGCCTGGACAACAGAGCATGAAATCTCTCCCCGCCCCATTCCACCCCCCAAAAAGCCTAAGGCCTTTTCACCCAGTGCATTTTCTTTGTTTACCACTAAATGTCAGCTACCAGTGCAACATGAAAGGAAAAGCAGCCGCA
Organism: Alouatta palliata; assembly: GCA_004027835.1. Taxonomy (NCBI): domain Eukaryota; kingdom Metazoa; phylum Chordata; class Mammalia; order Primates; family Atelidae; genus Alouatta; species Alouatta palliata. The sequence goes on from PVKV010024036.1 coordinate 22,090, forward strand.
AATTATTAAGTGCTATGCAATGTATAATTCTATTTAGTTAACTGACAGGTTACAGGGACAAAGGTTATGACTGACACGAATATGCAGCTCTCTGAAACGCAGGAAACATGGATCCAATGTAAAGAAGCCATGTTACTAAACTCACTCTGCAACAACAGGGCTGAGTAATTCAAGCTGGGGTAGGCTTCTGTCAACACGAGTTGAGTGACTTGTTCATATAAAACGATTTCCTGAAGACAGTCAATGCTCCATGTACTTGTCTGTCTGTCAACATACAGTCCACAGGCTATTCACACTCTGCTTTATATTCAGAAACAGAGCAAGCATGGAAGCTCAAGAAAAAGGCAGAGCAGGGAGAACTCTGTGTTTCTTGGCAGGAAGAAAGCTTAGGCAGAACACCTGTATACGCCGCATAAAAGTAAAATTTGTGGTATTATACAAAAGAAAACCTACACTGAAATTTCAACAAAGAAAATCTTTAAGTTAAATTTATGCTTCCTAAAACTGAAATTTTCTTTTGCTAATAACTACTGCCAGGCAGAACAAAATGTCCTAATTTCGTGGTATAAATCTATAGCATTAATATACACACTAATCATAATTATAATCTAAGTATTGCTCTTAATTGGTAGGTTAAAATCTTGGACTTGATTATAAATGGCACTGTTCCAAATACAGTTTTTAAAAAAACCCTAAAAAATGAAGTGTGAAATATTGGATAATGGTTTTGTGTGAGAAATATTACAGATCAATGACAACTAATAAAACTGACAGATGGAAAAACTTAATATAGCACAGAATGAGAGCCTGTGCTACTTCAAGCAACTGTTTCCAATGGAAAGAACATTGGATTTAAAGTTCAAAAATTTGGGCTTAGTCCTCGCTCTGCCACTTTCTACCAGTACGATCATGGGTAAATTATTTTGCCTCTTGAAGTCTCAGTTTTCTCAACTACAAGCTGGAAATGCTAGAGCCTCACAGCAGAGTTTAGTAAGTCCTATATTTTTCCTTTAGCAAAGTCTGTACTTTACCTGCATGTCTGGGTAAAATCTCTGCCCTGTCACGAAGCTGTCTATTCCCTGAGGATAAGGATCTGCCTGTTTTGTTTAGACTGAATCTCAGGGCTTTGCAAATTATAGGTTTCCAATAAAAAAACAATTTAATTAGGTTTCATGGAGTAACACCATATGAAAGGGCTTTGCCTGCGGCTCTATTTGAGCTCCCGTGGTATTAGTTGACATACCCATCAGCCTCATTCTGTCTTCTTCACTGAGGTGGGTTTCTAAAGGGCACTGATGCCTTTCACTGTACTCCCAGCACCTAGCTCAAGACAGGCAGGCCATGCCTTTTGGTGACGGAAATTTCAAGCTGAAACATGCCCTAAGGTATCTGTGCTATCATAATGGCAGAGACTGGGGATCACAGAGGCACATATCTCTCTTCTTGTTTAATAAGTTTACTAAATGGTTAAAGAAGTTTTAACAAAGCATGAATTACTACTACTTTCTCTGTGAGCTAAAAATTTGTTCTTTGGCCTGACAACCAAATTTCAAAATATCGAATACTGAATTAATAAAGTACCCATCCAGGTGTAAGTATGCAGCCATCTGAACTGCTATAGTACCGAGAGAGAAAAAGCAAACAGCCAGGTGGGGGAAAAGAGGCATGGCAGGCAATCTAAAAATCCATACATTTCACCCTAAGAAAAAGGCATGAGCCACAAAGAAAAGATGCTGCAACATAAAATGAGTGAACATACACTCATACTGTAAAATCTGAAGTGGTTATTTTTTGAGTTGACACTTTAATCTTTTTATTAAAATTATGAATTTTAATCTGTTAACTCATTTGGACAGTTTGAAATGCTTGCTTTTTAGGACGGTGCTAAAAAAGACATCTCCAACACTGATATTAACTGCAGGTGGTGCTACTGAGTAGTATTTACTTCATCCCTTCATTAGGGATTTATGGTCCAATCATATCAAAGGTTTTAATGTCTCCTTTAAAGGGGATACAGAAACATAATGAATTAAAATAAAAGGAGGCATTTAGGGATATTTTGTAAAAAGGAAACAAAACTGTTTTAGCTCAGCCATCTACTGCAGAAACAGATGCTATGTCATAAACTCCTTTTGTTTTGGAGAGTTTTACAGGGATGACATCTGTCTGACATGAGAATTTTGGTGCTACAGTGGTGTCAAAATCAGTTCTTTCAGAAACATTCTAGAATCAGTTATGCTTTCTGGGGTATAATTTAATGAAACATTATGGTAAAACATTTCACTCTGTAGTCGTTTCTAACTTTAATTCTTAGCAAATCTAAAAAGGAAAGTCACCCCAGTATGTTTTATCTCCCATAAACATTATGTGCCACACTGGAGACATTTAAAGTATATCAATTTAAGTGAGCTGAAGCAAAGCGGCACAGCTTAGTACACTTTATCCTTAATTCTCCGGATGTGGCATCCGCCTTTTCATGGAACTCTAATTAAATCTTTTAATTCTAATATTCCTATTACCAGACACTCGGTCGACTGCTACCTAACTAGTACATAAAAAGATCTTGTGTGTCTGTGTGTGTTTTTTTTAAATAATGCAGATGAAATCTGGCAGTCATACTTGGGTAAGAATAAGATCACAGCGGGAAGCCCAGTTAAAGTTTGGGGTAGGGGCCCACCATCTGCAAAAGCTCTGTTCTCAGTAGGTCAGCTGGTGCTGAGAGAGGGAGGGGAGGCCTGCTTCCATGCTGCAGCTTTTCTGGCTTGCTGGTACACCACCTTCTAAGGGGCTCTTAAGTTTCAACTGCAATATCTACCTACACAGCTGAAGATGAATCCTTACTAATCTACGGCTTTTCACCTAGGACCTTGTAATCATCTGCTTCATTTAGTACTCAGCATTTCCTTAGAATCAGAGACAGATTCACTCTCATTCATGGTACAAAAACAGGAGAATATAGGCTTTTGTCCTGACAATAACCAATGGTGACAACTAAGGGCACTTTTACTTCATGTGCGAGTCACTGCAACCTGTGTAACAAAACACATAGATACCTTCCTGGACCCATTTTCCATCGGCTATATCACTGGAAATTCTTGGCTCATTAGAAGTTGCTATTGACAAGGTATCTGGAAGACTGTGCTGTTCTCTCTCATGATTCCTCAATTGACTCTGAAAAATGAAAAGAAATATGTAATGTTCAATAACTATACATGTCCAAATCTTAGGAGGCTGTAGAAGAATGGGCTCATTGCTTTCACGGCCTAATACCTACAATATCACCGTATTTTAAATGCGCATTATTGTATTTTAAAATTAAGTCTGCTAAAGCATCACTTAACACATTTGACAATTTATAGAAAGAAGTACATTAGCAAATCATAATCTCATGCAAAGGGCAGTTCCTCTCTTCATATTCTCCGAAAGGAAGTCACTGCTTTCTAGGTGATTGTGCATGGTGTGTCCATGTTTACTGAACCACTGGCAGGCCCAGGAGAGGAACGAGAGCAGAGTGTTCGGAATAATGCAACTTCACAAAAATAAATCCAATCAGTAATTGCTGGACTCCTGATTTTTCACTTAAATATCAAAATGTGTAAAAGACCTAATTGGAAGTGCTCCTCCAAGGACATCCGGTCTCTTCCATTTCCATTCCCAGCAATCAAGAGCTCAGTAGCCAAAGAAACTCCTGGAGACTTCTTGCCTTTGCAGCCTATGTGGATGTGCTATTTGGAATTTCATGAGTGTAATCTGAGAAGCAGTGAACCTCAGACTCCAGGGCTTTCTTATTTCTGATTACCTTTTCACCACAGCTAGACCCCAGCTCTCATTAATCTAAGGGAAAAAGTCTACATCCTAGTTAGCTCTTAGGATAACATTTATAAAACATTTTCAAGGATTCACCTGGCCCACTGAAGAAGAAAAGTTCTTAACCAATGATTCAATGAATCCAAGTTTCCTTTATAAAAGAATAGCATGTCATATAGTATTGGTTTTGGTAAGGTCAGCACTTAAGATGAAAATCAGACAGTCAAAGTAACTCCTGAAAGTCCTTTACCCTGCCCATAAAACATGACACACATGGCTCTATTTCCATGACACAGCCATAGGTCCAGTGTAGCTCATTTTTCCGTCTGCAATGATACAAATCACTATTGGCTGTGTAGAAGCCGAAATGAATGCCTGGCATTTTGACTGCCTGGCATTTTGGGGCCATGTAAGATGAAAAATATGTATTATTATTTTTTGCCATGATGATGTATAGCTAAATTCATGTAAGTCAAACGTGTATATGATGTGACTGCACTGTACACTCCTTGGTAATTCTCATGCAACAGAAAATCAACACTTTAAATAAACTATACACACTAAAACACAGAGGCTGTTAAGGAGGCGGCAGGCAGGGAAAAGGATTCTACAACAGAAATTCGGAAGACCTAGATTTCAGCCCCAACTTTAATACTGATTAAGTTGGGACCCCGTTGGACAAATTATCAAACTTTTCTGGGACCCAGTTTCCTTATCAATAAAACGAGGTGGTTGGACTAGATCTACAAAGTTCCCTTCTCACTCTAAGATGCTAAGGGCCTCTGAAAGACTTCCTGAACCAATGCTTACCTTATAATGGAAGGATTCTTCACACTGCTTGCACTGGTATATTCTTGTCTTACAGTGGTGGATCATGTGGCTCTCCAAATCTTTGCTGTTGTCAGCTATGTGCTCGCAGATAGGACACTGATAAGGCTGTCTCTGTCGATGGACTCGTAAGTGCTGCTTGATGTAGCCCTTGTTGCCACTTGCGTAGTGACACAGGCGGCAACGGTAGGGTCGTTCAGCATTCGGGATGTATTCCACCACGTTGTTTCCGGACAAACTCGTATCGCTGTTGGGTTGGCACTGGGCATTGTCCTGCAACTCTTTCAGAATGTCATCATCTGAAGCGTTTTGGTCTGTCCTTTCTCTCAATTTTTCAATGACGGTGAGTAAGGACATGCTGATGCCTGTCTTAACCTGCCCATCTGACAATTCCTGCCTACCCTCTGGGAGTGCTACCAAGGTGGAGCTGCTTTGGTTAAGACTAGTTAATCCATCTGAAGAGTTTTTAAGTGGTGACATCATTTTTGAATACGCTGCCAATGTACTATCTACTTGCCTTTGACTAGGATCTGGATCTAAAAGGTTTATATCCCCATAGTGCCCCAGGTTGGCTCTTGTCAACTCTGCAGCTCTTATAGGCATTGTGACGAGGGCTTCTGCAGCTAATGAATGCAGTCGAAGAGACTCGGAATTTGTCCTTCTCCGGCCTGGTGGGGCATTCTCATCAGCAGCCAGGCCTTTATTCATTAACTCATCTTTCTTCTCTGAACTGCTCCAGCCTATGATCAACCCCCCAATATCAACCGTACATTTATCAGGACGATAAACATCCTCCGTTCCTTCATGCCCAATCTGGGCTTCTGTTGGGCTTAGGTCCTTCCCCTCTTCCATTTCAGTGTTCATGAGGAAGCGCTTCTGTGAAAGGGTTTCTTCGGCACTTGGCAATCGCTCCACTATCACATTAACATGACCTTTTTTATTAGGGCTGCTGCTGATGATTTTTTGTGCTGATGAAAGGAGGCTATCAGCAATCAAATTCTCCTCTGCATCAGAAATCACTTCTAGCATTTCTTCCTCACTGGGGTCCAGGGTAACTGACTGACTTAGGTGTACTCCCCTTTCTGCATTCTGTTCTAAAGGAGATAAAGATGATAACTGTTCTGAGCTGCAGATCTGCACTTGCACTGATGGCCCATTGTGGATACTCAGTTCACTGTCTCCAATAGCAATGACCACCGCATCGACCCCACCAGGCGCAGAGGCTGCTGAAGAATCCAGCAGGCCTAGGGGTTCATTTTCATTTTCAAAGATTGGATAGGAGCAATCAACCTCCCCAGCATGTTTCCAAGCGTGTGTTTTCAACATTCTCTGCTGGCCACAAGTATAACTACAAAACAAGCATCGATACATGCCATACTGTTCGTATGCATACCATTTCCTCCTACCCATTTCTGCCACAGATGTAGTTTGGACAGTCTGAGTCTGTAGATTTTCCACACTTACTGGGATGTCTGGAATGGTTTCGTTATTTCTTTCTGTGGTTTTCTGACATAAAGAGTTGGAGGGGCTTACGCACTGTTGGGCTTTGGATTGGGTGTGGCTATTGGCATCATTTTCATGGTCATTCACCACGTGAGCTTCAAGTTCCTCCTGGCTTCTAGATGTAATATGGCACTCTGAGCACATTAGTATCACTTCGTTCTGCTGACCATGCTGCTTAATATGATCTTTTAACACAGAAAAAGATGATGAGAGAAACTTGCAAAGGCTACACTGATAGGACATAGCCTTCCCTTCATTCTGGGCAAGAGTGTCAGGGGTAAAATTTGTTTGTGACATCTCAGCTCTTCTAGTATCAGCAGCAGGTGACTGGGTTACTTTAGCTGGAATCTCACAAAGCTCTTGGGTTTCAAGAGAGTGTGTTGCAGTACTTGAACGTGGGCGTTTCTTCCCAATTAAAAGACATTTTTGTGACTTTTCATGTTCCACTATCTTGCTTAACTTCTGGATAACATGGATTAATGGATCTGGTTTAGTTTTTCTTTGTTCATCAATCTCCAGTGAAGGACTGATGATACTTTCAGCGGTCAATATAGCTTCATGTTCCCCAATATCTGGCACCAACATGGCAACACTGCTACTTTCTTCCATATCTAAAAAGGATAATGTAAAACAGAAAAATACCAGGTTACAGGATAATTATAGGCATGTGATTTAGGAAATATAAGCAAATTTTAGTGTCTAAGTATTTTCTAAGCTGGAAGCTCCACATCTGCACATCTGGCTATCTCTAGTATAGATTTAAATTGGCTAGAATTTCTCTTTAGAATGCAATCTTCTAACAAGACTAATGATGAAGATACTCCTCTCCATCACTTTTTTATTTGGAAATGATGATCTTTTCCTCCATTTTTCTGCACTTTCTTTGCCCTCAGCATCCAGCAAGACCAGAAGTATTCCCTCCCTTTTGCACAATGCCAAGAAAAGCAAGCAAGAAAGAAAGCAAGAAAGCAAGCAAGCAAGCAAGAAAGAGGCTCCTATTCCTTGATTAAAGGAGCACAGCCATTCTCAAGGCATGTGAAACCCCCTCCAGTTACTGTGAAACATCACTCTGTACAGCCAGTTACTGATACAATTCTTAAGAGACTATTTCTTATACCAAATACAGCTGCAGTGTTATTACTAAAATCACAATTTTGTTTTTTTCTCCTCAAATCTCTGGAACTGTGAAACTATAGTCATGTAGTTTGTACAGGGCATAGTGAATTTGGGAAAGTACTATATATATGAAACTAAATAAAAGCAATGATCTAGTTCCTACTTTTACTTCCTTTATTTTCCTGAAGATAAACCACAAATTATGCTGTGGTTTTTTTCTAGAGGTCATATTAGTGGTCAACTATTACTCATATCCACATATATATATATTTTTTTTCCTGAAAGGGTAAGGGACATCAGACAAGGAAAAAATTGATATCCCAGTTGTTTTCGGTCCAGATTATGACAGAGTCCTTAGAACGGGTTATCTGTTTGCTCTAATAATGCATTATGGCTGAGGAAGTCACTCAACATAAAATACCCATAAATCTTTCTGGCTAAGTCTAGAATACTCTTTATATTTCCTGGCAGTACTTTCGTTTCAAACATTTCCTTTGGCTTAAAGTGAGATTAATTTGTTGACTTGGATCACATTTTTAAGTTTAGGCTTTTTTCCAGCAACAAGTTTTGTTTTTCCACATTTTAGGTGCATTCTGGAATCTTACTCACAACATTCAATAAATGCCAACAAAATTTTTAGTGGCACTAGCTATAGACCAAAGACCACACTATTCTTAAACTTCAGTCCCAGGCTCTGAATTCTTATTTTAGGTGGTGAATCATGGCTGTTCTTCCCTGCATGGTTGAATCAATTCAGCCCCTGCCAAGACGATACCTAATGTCCTGCCAGCCCCCGCCCTCCCCTCTCCCCCACACAGCGCTCTGACCAGCCTCAGCGCCAGGTCGCCCACAATTCTGGGCAGCAGCTTTGGCTTTTCTTCCTCATTTTCTACTCCTTCTGGCAAGCCAGCTTTCTAGATCTAGGTCCACATCAGGCAGAAATGCAAACACTTTACTCTTGGCTTCTTCAGTACTACTTCTTCCCTTCTTCCTAATAATACTCTGCCCTATGGGATCAGCTTTTTTCCCTTTGCCACTAACTGTCTCTAACTGCCCTCACAGCAGAATAGGCATTCCACGGCCATTCCAACAATGACACCTACCCTGGCTCCCAAAGGCCCGTGGTCCTTCAGCCACTCTCCCTTAAACAATCTCTCAAAAGACTAGTTCTGTTTTATCTTTCTCAGGTAGAAGGAACGAAAGTTTTTGAGATCTCTATACACAGCTGTAAGTCATTAAAGAGACTGGGCGCGGTGGCTCACGCCTGTAATCCAAACACTATGGAGGCCAAGGCGGGCAGATCACCTGAGGTCGGGAGTTCAAGCCTGACCAACATGGTCAAACCCCGTCTTTAAAAAATAATAATAATAAAAAAAATAAAATAAAAGACCAATGAGGGAACAATTTGTTTCCTTAGAAAAACCCTTTTGTGACTTCCTATGTCGCTTTATTGTCTTAGAATTCTGCATTTTCAGGCCAAGGGGAGCTGTGGCTCTTCATGTGACTACTGATTTTCCTTTAAGGTGATTAACTTAAGGCTTTATTTCTTTCAGTTCAATGGTTAAATGCAAATTGGTTAAATAATCAGTTTAATAATAGGAATCCTCAAACATTCAATTTTCTGGACACGATATGGCTCTCTACCGTAGATCTAAGGTCTCCTTCCCCATGAAATGTAACACCCATGTAGGCTGACTGATCATCTGGAGGTTAACAAGCGAATGTTTGTTCAAGAGACTCTGCACACCCATAGGGTTACGGAGGTGACTCATGTTATCTCTCTTCTACCTAATGATATGAGAGAAGTGACAGAGACCAGTGCAAATTGCTCCCTGTGGCTATTTCAGTGTGTACCTTAAAAAGAAAGTGAAATGAAGAGAAGGAGGAGTTCATCTTAACTCAAGAAAAAGACTAATACAAAAGAATCTGACAAAACATTCAGATTTTTAAAGCTGTGCCTGTTCAGGCATTAAGAGCTAATGAAATTTGCAGCAGATGCTCCAATTTTCCCTGAACATTTATGTAAGTATCTCATTTTAAAGGCTGCATACATTTGGGGATAAATACAGTAATGGCAGCTATAAAACAGACATGACAACATAAAACACATCAAGAAACACCTGAAAAACCAGTTTGGGTCCACATGCAAAATCAATGCACAGGTTAATCTAATAAAAACGAGTCTCTGTTAAAAAAAAAAAAAGCTAGATAAACAGCTGATAATAAAGTATACACAGAGGGGAAGTTACTGTAAGGCCAGCTCTTCAAATTTTCACAAAAATTTTTACTTAGACCACTAATGCAGAAATACATATATATGACAATCTGCATACTCTCCCTGGCCTCCAACAGATCAACATAAACACAGCTTTAAAACAACTACCATGGTGACAGTGCAGTGGTGGGGTGGACAGAATGAGAATAAAGTAAGAATGACTAATTCTGTGATTGCAGTTGAATGATAAGTCCCTAGGAATTCATTGTTCTTTCTACTTATGTACATGCACAGAAATTTTACTTAGACCACTAATGCAGAAATACAAATACGTGTGTGTGTGTAAAAATTGTTATGTATGGGCCGGGCGCGGTGGCTCACGCTTGTAATCCCAGCACTTTGGGAGGCCGAGGCGGGTGGATCACAAGGTCAAGAGATCGAGACCATCCTGGTCAACGTGGTGAAACCCCGTCTCTACTAAAAATACAAAAATTAGCTGGGCGTGGTGGCGTGCACCTGTAGTCCCAGCTACTCAGGAGGCTGAGGCAGGAGAATTGCTTGAACCCAGGAGGCGGAGGTTGCGGTGAGCCGAGATCGCGCCATTGCACTCCAGCCTGGGCAACAA
>PVKV010024037.1:0-32181 GCA_004027835.1 Alouatta palliata
ATAGCATTGAATCTGTAAATTACTTTGGGCAGTATGGCCATTTTCACGATATTGATTCTTCCTAGCCATGAACATGGAATGTTTCGCCATCTGTTTGTGTCCTCTCTTATTTCATTGAGCAGCGGTTTGTAGTTCTCCTTGAAGAGGTCCTTTACGTTCCTTGTTAGTTGTATTCCTAGGTATTTTATTCTCTTTGTAGCAATTGTGAATGGCAGTTGGTTCTTGATTTGGCTCAACATTATCATTTTTTAAACATCCATCCTGTGAGGAGCCATGAAGCTTGACTGTGCTTGCACAGAACACCCATTATCTCACTTTTCCTCACCCCCAGTCACCTTTCTCCATCCGTCAGATCACTCTGCTCCTTGATCCCATAAATATTCTTAAACTCCATCTTTGGGGAGGCAGATTTGAGACCTGTTCTCCCATTTCTTCGCTTTGGAAACAGCATCATCTTAGTCACTGGCATACTGTGCAGTGAACAAAGAGGACTGCTTCAGTAACACTCTCTTATGGAGAGTTTTCTGGTATTCTTTTCCCACTCCCAGGTCTTGCTCTCTGAAAGAAGACATGGTTTCATTTGGGACATGGACCTAGTTGTGTTTACTGAAATATATATAATTTTTTTTTTTTTTGAGAAAGTGTCTGGTTCTGTCTCCCAGGCTGGAGTGCAGTGGCCCTCTCTCAGCTTACTGCAACCTCTGCCTCCCAGGTTCAAGAAATTCTCCTGCCTCAGCCTCCCGAGTAGCTAGGATTATAGGTGGTCACCACCATGCCCAGCTAATTTTTGCATTTTTGGTAGAGATGGGGTTTCACCATGTTGGCCAGGCTGGTCTCAAACTCCTGATCTCAGGTGATCCGCCCACCTTGGCCTCCTAAAGTGCTGGGATTATAGGCATGAGCCATTCACTGTGCCCAGCCCTATATCATTATATATAGTATTATCAGTGAATTTTCTTGGATGCAATCTGCCAGAAAATAGTTACTTTTCTCAAACCAAAGCAAAACCAAGTAATTTACTTTCACTTACTCTTAGGGGACAATTGAGAAATACTTTACTAGGCTGGGCACAGTGGCTCACACCTGTAATCCCAGCACTTTGGGAGGTGGAAGCAAGTGATCACCTGAGCTCAGGAGTTTGAGACCAGCGTGGCCAACATGCTGAAATCCTATCTACTTCAGACCCCTTTCCAGTGGAGTGAACGGTTCTGTCTCACGCATTACATGTGTCACTGGGATATGAAAAAAAACTGCAGCTAGCTTGGTGTCTTCCCAAATGACCACCCAGTTTTGTGCTTAAAACCCAGGGCCCTGGTGGTGAAGGCACCTGAGGGAATCTCCTGGTCTGTGGGTTGCAAAGACCTTGGGAAGAGCTTAGTATCTGGGCCAGAATCCACCGTTCCTCACCACACAGTCCCTCACAGCTTCCCTTGGCTAGGGGAGGGAATTCCCCAAGTCCTTGGCTTCCTGGGTGAGGTGATACCCCATCCTGTGTCTGCTTGCCCTCTAAGAGCTGCACCTACTGTCTAATCAGTCCTAATGAGATGAGACAATTACTTCAGTTGAAAATGCAGAAATCACCTGCATTCTGGGTTGATCTCTCTGGGGGCTATAGACCGGAGCTGTTCCTATTAGGCCATCATCTTGCCCTGGAATGTCCTTTGTAGGTTCTTAAGAATCTTTAAAGAGTAGAGAAGCGTAGATATTCTAGATTCCACTGAGGCTATATTTAATACCCTTCCCTTCAATGTCGGAACAGAAGTTTCCATTTTTTCATTTTCGAAGTCAGTCTTTTCCCTGAATTCCTTATCTTTTTCCTCCCATTTCCTTAGGGACTTTTCACATTCTTTTCATTTTTTTCTCAACTTCAATTTTGTTTAAAAAATCAGTTCTTTTCCTTGTTATTTAAATATGCATCTGATTTTTAACTATTGAACACAATATTCTTTAATCTCCAGCCACTAATTTATCTATCCTTCTTGAAATCATGAGTAGCCACTATCTTTTCAAAGACTGTTTTTAGAACTCTGTACTAGTGCCTCAAGATGAGTAAGATACAGTCTTTACCAAAGAGGCTTATAGTGCGGTAGGAGAGGCAATACCTAGATTTGGGTCTGCCAGTACCAGCTGTAGCAAATATTTCCTCCTTTCCAGCCTCATTTTTTTTTTTTGTCTGCAAAATGTACCTCATGGTTTAAAATCACTGTAATTCTGTGCCTTATAAACAAATAATCTGATACAGTATTTAATATGTAGGTACAATGGAACAATATAATTACTTTGGAAATCAAGAGAAGAGCCACTTTTTGCTGTCACTGAGTGGAAAAGACTGCAATTTGAATCGAATCCACAAAATTCCAGAAAAATGTGAGTGAAGCTGTGGAGAACAGAAGCATGCAGCACAGATACATGGCACAGCATGAAACCTTGGGCGGCTACAGAATGGTTTCCATCTGACAGTCTTGGTATTAGATATGATTACTAATGCAAAAACATAGAGAGACGAAGGACAAAATGGCATAGGGTTGGAGGGAGACAGATGACTGGACAATGTCAACTTTTAGGCAGGAGGTAGAGAAAGAAGATTCAGTGAGGAAGCCAGGGGAGGCTCAGAGTGTTATAGAGAAAAATCACAATATGTTTTCAAAAGGGGGGGAGGATAATGTATCTGGTTAAATGCTTCAGAAGTCAAGGAGCATGAGTAATGGTTAGAGCACCATCATTGATAATGTAAGACGTCATTGGTGAATTTTGAACATGAGAGGAAGTCAGTTTGCACTGAGTTAAAAATAAGTTATTGAGAAAAGAAAGCTATGAGGAGATTACTGTTTTACGTGGTTTGTGATTAAATGGGCCAATTTCAGCAGCTGGCGTAACGAGCAAAAGTTCCTCTCATCATTTCTCTCTTTCAAGGCTAGAAGCAATATGTCTGGATTTTTACTTGAGCCAGTTTCATTGTATTCCATTGCCAGAGATGTTTCATTGTTAGATAATTATTGTCAGCTGAAAATATATTTACAGAATTTATTCACACTGACCTATAAACTATTATGGGATTCCTCACAAGCTGCTGGCGGTGAACAAAAGCTGGAGGAATTTCAATGTGTCCTGGAGTTGTTAATTTATAAAATAAGTCTTAAGTACATCTAAGCTTTAAGTCACACTTTTACCTGCAAAATAGTGATTTCTAGGCAGGTGACTCTGCAAGGTGTAGGAATACCCAACTTTAAAAAAATAATTATTATTTTTTATTACCCAGGCTGCAGTGTGGCTGTGCAATCACAGCTCACTTCAGCCTTGATCTCCTGGGCTCAATTGATCCTCCCACCGCAGCCTCCTGAGTAGCTGCGACTACAGGTCCTCGCCATCATGCCCAGCTTTGTGTGTGTGTGTGTGTGTGTGTGTGTGTGTGTGTGTATGTGTGCATTTTTAGTAGAGATGGAGTTTTGCCATGTTGCTGAGACTGGCCTTGAACTCCTGAGCTCCAGTCATACACCAGCCTAGACCTCCTAAAGTTCTGGGATTACAGACGTGAGCCACCACATCTGGCTGGAATACTCATCTTTTAAGTTCAAGAGTCAAGGATATTTGTCACCTGTCTGGCTATTATAATCTTTTATTATAAATTAAATTTATCTCTATCTTCTCTTTACTAATCAAATGCATAATGAGAACAAGTAAAAGGTTCAGAAGGAAGTACAGTTAATCCAAAAAATTGCCCTTTTGTTTGTCCCAGGGCTTTAGTAAATATAGTAATTAACAACAACCATTTATTCAGCACTTACTATATGCTAAACACTAGGATTGGAATTTTGTTGTCTCTATAGTTTTCACTATAAGGAAATTGAAACCTTGACAGTCAATACATTATCCAGAAGTCCAACAACTAGTAAGTCATACAGGCAGGGTTAAAATTAGAACCTTCTAATTTTTTAGTATTCAACTTCTTAATCAGCTCAGATTAGCATACCCCATGGGCATTAGATCCAACCCGTGAGCAGACATAGATGAAAGAAATTTGATGTAGTCAAATGATAGATATTTATTAGTAAGGGGGATTTGGTTTTAAGTAGCAGAAACCCACACACATTAACTTAAACAATGAGAGGGGAACTTACTGGAAGAATAATGCTATATTTCAGGGAAGATTTGAGCAACCAATCTTCAGGAGCAACAAAAAATAGGGAAGCAGACTGGACGTGGTGACTCACATTTTTATTCAGCACTTTGGGAGGCCTAGACTGGAGGATCACTTGAGGCCAGAAGTTCAAGACCAGCCCAGGCAACAAAACGAGACCCCCATCTCTATAAAAAAAAAAATAAACATAAATATGAAAGAAAATAGAGAAGTTCTATAAATTAACAAAATTTCTCATCCTCCTTTCTTTTTTAACACCATTACATTGCTTTTCTCTTGACCTTTGATTCAAATCCTTGAGATAAATTTTCTTGTATACTGAAAATGATTGGCTTCCAGTGGATCAGATGTCTGTTCTTTGCTCCTTGCCATTGGGCAGGGCACAGGGTGTCATTGTATATTATGGTTATAGATGATAATTTCTTCACGCCACACAGCAATTCTCAGAGTAGGACAAAATTTGGGGAAGTGGTGGGACGAACAGGACAATATTTAAAAATAAGACTGTCCTAGAAAATCCACTCTATATGATGCTAAATTACAAGTATTTTTACCTTTTTTGCACTTAATATTGGCATAAATGAACGGTCAAGAGCCTACAGGGAGAGATAAATTTATGATGGACTCTTTAACTCCTTTCAATATATGGTATGAGAAATGTAAACTAGGAAAATTTTGCTAGCAGGAAGAGAGTTTCCTTTCCTATTTTCCCAGAAGTAATTGTTTTCCTGAGATCTGAAGGAAGGATAGGGGCCAACTAGGCAACTAGAAAGAGCATTCCACGTAAGAGAATAGACCTTATGGCAAAAAGGGATATGACATTGTTGAGGAGCTGCAAAGGCCTGTCTGTCTACATATAAAACACAGAGAGCAAGAGGAACTATCACATTGTCACATAATATCTCTCCTAGCACCTTGTTTCTTTTCATATAGACACTTACCATAGTCACTATTATTTTAACTTTTATTTATGCAATTATTTAACTCATGTGTAGCTCTTCTTCTTGAGGCTAAACTTCATGCAGTTTCTGCTCACCATTGTATTCCCACTATCCAAACTTAGTGCCTACGACTTAATAGATGAGGCTAAACACATTAGTAGGCTTCAAATGGTACAGGACTTATGGGCTCAGATTTCATTTTTCATTCTTAAGTCTTTCTTCAGAAATGTTACCCTCTATGGAGATAATGAAGCATATTTCATCTTTTTCTTTATTTAGCTATATGAGGGGGGTGGGTGTGCAGTAGTCCAAACAGTGTGTGTGTGTGTGTGTGTGTGTGTGTGTGTGTTAGTGTATGTGTAGTGGTGGTGGCTGAATGAACACGAAGAGCCTAGCCCAATTCTTGACACATGAAGCGATGCTGGTGGGAATGTAAATTAGTATAATGTCTGTGGAAAAGAGTATGGAGATTTCTCAAAGAACTAAAAATGGAAATTTTTATCTTAGAAAGGAGATTCATCTTTAAGCATGGTTATGCCTTTTCTGATAATATGGGAAGATGTATATAATGTTGATGTATGGTGTACATCAGATTCAAAATATTAGTATTCCTTTCATGATCTCATCTTACCAGACTGATACTGTGTAATCAGCATTTACATCTATTTTTAAACTTTCAAAATGTTTAAGTTTCAGTGTTCTTCTAGGTGTCACAAAGAATGATCAATTTGAAATGTAGAACATTGGCAGTTAGAAGAGTAGATGCTAATGTTCAATTGACGCATATAATTAATATTGATGTGTAAAATAATATATATGGTTGTTTACCATGAACAAATCTAAAATTTATGGTGGCAAAGTGTCCTGAACATAGTGGAAATCTGACAAAAAATAGCTATCTTAGAGACCAAATTGTAGAATAAAGAATAAAAGAATGAGAAAATCTTAAAGAAATACACATTTAAAAATGAGTAACAGATTCAAAGAATAAAGGAAAATTTGGAAAGATGAGAGACAGGGAAAGTTGAAGACCAGTAATTTTCTCAAGCCAGCATTAAACCACTTCGTGAGATAAATCTATCACCCAGTACCTTTAGGACTAATCTCTTTTGAGCAGCTATTATTGTTTTGGTGAATCTTTGAGGCACAGAGGTAAACCTAAGGGAGATTTTGCTATAAAATTCTGGTAAACTTTGCCTCAATTCTTATGTTACTGCCCTGCAGGATGCTGCCATATGACATTAGTGTTGATTCATAATGGTCTAGGCGTCTTAGGGACCTATAAACTAGATGTAATCAAGCTTCTGAGTGTCTGTGGGAACAAACCAAATGCAAAACCAGATCAGAACAAGCAGTGATTCATTAACTGCCTTGATTATGTAAAGAATAAATTTACAAAGTTAATTGTGGTTGTGGTCAGGGCTGCTGCTCAGCTAGTACAGCTGTTATAGTTCATTGAAGCTGGCATCTGTTATGACTGACAGTGCTCCAGCCGTACAGGTTGTTAAAAAGTCATAAATATCTCCTTTGGTGTCATAATGGTTATAGCAGTTTTGTAGGTGGCACAATAGTTTTGCCATGTGTAGAAGACTCATGAAGTGTTTTGACCATCATTGCTTGTAATTTGGCTATAATGCTTACTATTTCAGGCATATAGTCTTTAGACTTTTTGTTTGAATTCTGAATTAATATTTTTGAGTCCAAATATCTGCATGTTTATTGTACAAGAAATTTAAATTAAGAAAATAATCAGAGCCATATGTGAAAAAATGTATGTATATGGTCAGTCATTAAAGCTTTATGTATGATAGCAAAAAATTAACAATCATAAAAATATCCAATAAGCTTGAAACACATAAAAATGTATGGGAAATCTATACGACAGAACTTTCTGTGATTTGTAAAAGATGATATTGTTGATAGATACTTGGAGAAAAGGGACAATGTTTATAATTCAATAATAAAGAAAAAGGATGTATGTGATGATATAAAATAATAAACAAGTAGTTAAAAATGGTGATCAATGGGGATGATATTGTAGGTGATTTTTTCTTTATTGTTTGCACTAAATTTTCCAAAATTTCTTCAATGACTTGCAAAATTTGTAAAATAAGGGGGAAAGTTATAAGCAAAAGAAATAGTTGCTTTTTTTTTTTTTTTTTTTTGAGACAGAGTCTTGTTCTGTTGCCCAGGCTGGAGTGCAGTGGCACCATCTCTCTCACTGCAATCTCTGCCTCCCCGGTTCAAGCGTTTCTTGTGCCTCAACCTCTCAAGTAGCTGGGATTACAGGCATGGGCCACCACGCCTGGCTAGTTTTTCTATTTTTAGTAGAAATACGGTTTCTTCATGTTGGCCAGGCGGGTCTTAAACTCCTGACCTCAAGTAGTTCTCCTTGTTGGCCTCTCAAAGTGCTGGGTTTACAGGTGTGAGCCACAAGGCCCAAATTTAGGTTCTTAATTTAAGAAATTTTAAAGATTAAGTAATGCATTTTTTTAATAAAACAAGTATATGTTAAAAAAAATGTGAAACGTTTCCAGACGAATATAGAGCATCTAGTATGTGGCATGTATTGGCTGTTACATCTTATTTAAGAAATATCGGAAGAATTATACCAGGCTGTGATAAATTTTAGATTCTAATGTTTGTGGTTCACATAGAAAAAGAAATAGTGGTATTAATTATGTAATGGTTCCATCTGTGTCAATGTTAGAGCTCTGACTTGTTTCTTTACCTATTTTTCTCTTAGGAAAAAAAATAGGCTTTATAGTGAATAAGCTCCACAACTGAGAAGGGAAGGGTGTTCTCTAGAACAAGGTGTGTGGAAATGCCTTAGTGAGAAGCCCTGGTTCCAGCTTTGAAAACCGAGGATTACGTTGTTCCTGAAGTCCTGCCACACGCTGCTGATAGGGGTGCTTGCAGTTGCTTTTCTTGAGAGTTCCATGCCGTACTTAAAACTGGAGAAAACTGGCATAGGACAAGATAATCTAAAACAGTAAATACTTTTTTATGGAATCAGAAGTTGAGAAGGGTTCCCTGTCCAGATGCAGCCTAAAAGTAGCAGGTCCCAAGTACCCAGGTATGGTTAAGAATTTTGAAAAGATAGCCAATGATAAATGAAATAATAATAATAAAAAAAATAATAAAAGGATTTTGAAGAGAAAGTGAGAATTTTAGAATCTTTTATTGGTAAATTGATGCAATTATTTTTGGAGGGCAGTACTGTAATATCACCCTTATTTTAAAATATACGTACCTTTGAATTCACGAGTCCCACTTCTAAAAATTTACTCTAAGGAGGCTTGACCAACTATCAAGAATGGAAGGCATGCATGTTTTCATTAAAACACATTTTATATTAGCAAAAAAAAAAATTGAAAACAAACTGCAAATAAAACAAGAAATGGGTAGATAAACTAATTGACAGTTACATAATGGAATACTGAGAATTTGCTAGAATAATTAGATGCATGCAAATGTACTAATAAGAGCAAGATGCCTAGGTGAGCATACACATACATGCACACTCATATACAACCCTAACAGATGCTTATACATTCATACAACATTTCTGGAAGAGGATCCAAACAGCTCTTAATAGTAGTTACCTTTGCTGCGCGTGAATGGAGGGTTGGTGAAGAGAGGGACTTTACTTTTCACTTTATGTGCTTCAGTGCTATTTATTGTACTTTTCACCCAAAACATATATGAGATCATTTTTAAAAGAAAAGAAACAACACGTGGAAAAGAGTAACAAAGAAAAAAACGTCACTTGTGGCATAGAGCTAAAGATTATGTAGAAAGAGGTATAGTTCTTTCCAGCCGGCACTGGCAGAGCCGCACCTGATCCTTCTTCAGTATCATTAACGTTTTATACTATATAATTTTTTGTTGTAGAGAGCTGTTCCATGCATTATGGGATGTTTAGCAACGTCCTTGGCCTCTGCTCATTAGATACTAGCAGCAACCTCCTATCTCCCCACTTGTGACAGCCAAAAAAGTCTCCAGACATTGCCAAATGACCCTGAGGAGTAAATTCACTTCCAGTTGAGAACTACTGGTCTGTAGACAAGTCCCAAATGTCATACATATTTTTAATGGTGTGTAATTTATTTTCTTCATCTACATGGTCCCTTTTTCTGTTAAGCATTTCAAATTGCACCATGATGTGGGAAAGGCTCATTCCGGTGTCAATAATGTTGCACTGTGCTTTTTGGACTCTGAATGTAACTATCCAGACTCAATAAACTAGATTTAGAAAATAAGCATGGATTCAATCATCTATTCAACAAAATCAATTCATTTCACCAGTACTTTCTGATAGTCTACTATATGTCTGCCACAGAGTGATGCACTAGTTTTATAGAAAAGAAATGGATTATCCTTGTCCTCAAAAACGTTCTTGGTCTACTGGGGAAGACATGTAAAATGATAACCATTTATTATGCAGTGTGATAGGGGTCAAATAGACACCTTTATAAGGTGTTACATAGGTGTAACCAAGGAAATAAACAAACTTAAGCAAAATCAAATGTTATTAATTACTCAAGTTTCTGCTTTTATTTTGAAACAATATTTACAAGTTTATCATTAGTATCTCTCTTTTAACACATTTTCTTTTGTGTATTTTTGTTTTTCTGCAGATGCTGTAGCTATCACATAGGCTGATCAAGTTTCTCCCTCATTACCATGGATTATGCCTTTTGCTATTTCTACTTCATAATTTAGCAACCTTCTGATTTCTATATCTAAATCATCGAGACCAATATATCTTGCGAGCCAAGAGGGCCAGCTGACTTTGCTATTTAACACACTTAATAGACACTCCTCTCCATTTACAGCTGTGCTACTACTTGTCATTTTGGGATCCCTTGCGATTATCTTAACAAGGCTAATTGATTTGATAAGCTCTTTTTTTCATGGGTTCTTTTTGGTCTCTATTAGCAATGATAGGAATACTAAAGTGGAGATACCAGGAACCCAACCTATCTATACCTTATAAGGTAAAATTGGATTTTCTAATTCTTTTCTGTGAGAAATAAAAGATATTGTGCATAACTGTATTTAAGATTATAATCAGAACATCTATAAGGAGATCTTTTGAATACTCAGTTATTGTGAAACACATAAGAATCTGCTCTTGGTTTTAATTTTAATTTTTATTGGCTAGGTGACTCAATATAAACTCTCTTAGATTTCATTTAATGGTTTATTAGACAGAAAAGTAGTTCTTTGGGTGGTTGGACAGATCATTATGAGTATTTTGACCAGATATCATTTTGTCTACTTATGTCATTAGTTATGCATATGAATGTCCTCCACAGTCAGAGTCAGATTTAGCTGATGGGAAACAGAAGAGGCAAGGAGAGGTCACAAGTGGAAACATCCACTATTCTGAAATATCCACTTACTTTGTTGGCAAATTTCATCTTTTCAACTTTACTTATTTTGAACTGATTTTCAGTCTGGATGAAAAAAATTTTCACAGGAGAGGAGACCACCACTTAATTGTAGAAAAGGAAATAAGCAGCAAAAACTTGGTGGCATAAGAATGTTATTGGAGAAAGATGGCCCTGACACCCTGGTTATCAGAATAATAAAAAAATCTTGGCTGGCTAGGTAGGATGTTCAAAGCTTTGTTTGGATGATCGCCATTAATCTGCTCAGTGATTTTTAAAAAAAGGTGCATTCTATTGTTATTCCAATTTTACAGATAAGAAAACAGATTTAGGAAAGTTAGGTCACTTACCCATGTTCTCACAGCATGGATTAGAGCCAAGGTTCAAATTTAGGCAGTCTCTTTGGAGTGTTTGACTCTTGCTGAAAACAAAATATAAAAAAGAACTGCTGAGAGAAAGAAAACAATGTTCTTCTCATCACCAACTATGGTTGATTTATGTTCATCCTTTCTCTTGTCTTCTTTTCAACTTTTTTCATCCAGTCATCTCTTAATTGTTGTGTATTTGAGTATTAGTTGTCAAGAACCAACTATATTTTAAGCACCTTGCTGGGTACTCTGAGTAGAAAAAGAATTAAGACTTGGCTCCTGTCTTTGGGCATGTTATAATCTATTTGGACAGTCATGTAAACCAAAAATCATGGTGTGATGATTGCTACCTAGTGGTCTGCAGAGGACGCTCAGAGAACACATAAGGAAGAGGGATCTAATCTGGAGCAGGGCTGATGGCCATGGTCCCTTTGGAGGTGTCTCCCCAATGTCTGCCTTCTGTACAGTTTCACATGCTGCATCTTTTAAATGTGTCTTTGCTGTTTTCTGATCCACACTTTTGTTAGATCACTAACCCTAATAGATACAATTATAAACAATTTATAAACTGGAGGATAAATTTGTTACAAACAAATAACAGTATAAACTAATCATTAAGAGCTTTGGGCTCAAGTCCAGTTACTTGGCTAGTAGCTGAGTTTAGTCTTGTTATTGAACCTCTGAACCTCAGTTTCTTCATATCTAAAATGGGAATGAATAATACCTACCTCCTATTAATGTTGGATGTATTAAATAAGCTAAGGCACGCAAACAATCCAGGGTCTGACATCGATGGCTATTATTGCTTATATTATTATTCAACACAGATTTGCATCAGAAAGGAAGGCAAGGTCAGCCCTAAGTATAAGTGGCTGAAATCTGTCTTGAATGCCCACAGGAATGCTTTTTTCTTCTCTCTCAATTATTTGATAACTGATACTGAGCCAGGAGAAGATAAAGTATCTTTTTCAGGGATGCTTTATAAACTAAGAAGAGATTCTTTTTTTTTTTTTTTGAGACACAGTCTCGCTCTTGTTGCCCAGGCTGGAGAGGCTGGAGTGCAATGGCGCCATCTCAGCTCACTGTGACCTCTGCCTCCTGGGTTCAAGAGATTCTCCTGCCTTGCCTTCCAAGTAGCTGGTATTATAGGCACCTACCACCACACCTAGCTAATTTTTGTATTTTTAGTAGAGATGGGGTTTCACCATATAGCCTAGGCTGGTCTTGAACTCCTGGCCCCAAGTGATCTGCCCACCTTGGCCTCCCAAAGTGCTGGGATTACAGATGTAAGCCACTGCGCCCAGCCAAGAAGAGATTCTTAATGATTAAACCCCAACAAATGATCCTCTAATTAAAGGATTTTGTTTCATAAATTGTGACAAGCTACATTATATCTTTGGAAAATATAGATTCATATCACTTATATCTTTGGGGTATAGATTCATATTGATTTTCTCCCTAGGTTGGGTAACGTTGTAGAGAACTCATACAATTTTAACACAAAGCAGGTACCAAGGACTGGTCTTTAAGGCTTTCGGCAAAACAAAAACAAAACATAAAACAGGGAAAATTGTTTTAGCTAAAATTTTTGTCTTGATTTGTTTTGTTAATATGGTGAGCCTATAAATTTATAATATTTACCTGTCAGTATCTACCTGCATAACAGAGGATCTGAGGATAGTCTTTCTGTTCTGTCATGTATTTCTTACTGCCTTGAGATATTTTCCAGAGAAGATTGTTGTTACTTCCATTGGGACTTAGACACTTCCTCTTAAACCAGGCGTGGCAGCTCATGCCTGTAATACCAGCACTTTGAGAGGCCAAGGCAGGTGGATCACCTGAGGTCAGGAGTTTGAGACCAGCCTGGCCAACACGGCGAAACCTCATCTCTACTAAAAATACAAAAATTAGCTGGGAGTGGTGGCAGGTGCCTGTAATCCCAGCAACTTGGAGGCTGAGGCAGGAGAATTGCTTGAACCTGGGAGGTGAAGGTTGCAGCGAGCCAAGGTTGTGCCATTGCATTTCAGCCTGGGCAACAAGAGCAAAACTCCGTCTCAAAAACAAAAGAAACATAAATGAGATCTTTGCTAAGAGTAGAATTAAATAAATAAATAATAAAAAAAGAAACAACCTCTAGACAAATCCATGCCACCCAGATCAGTAAATAGTGATCTTATCAGCAAATGGTTCTAGTTATTTCCATTCATGAACAGTCAAATGCTAGATGCCCATTCCCTCCAACTTGACAATGAGAGTCTTCAGCATCTCCCTTCACTCAGGCATTTATCTGAGTTTTAAGCCAGGTTTATTCAACTTTACAGCTAATTTAGCCTGTTTTCTTTCATTAGCTTGTATCTTTGCATTTTTATTTATATAAATATGCAGGTATCATTCATATCTAATTTTTTTTTAACTTTGCTTTTTTCAGCTGTTTTGGCCACTTCCATTGGTAGCAATAGTCATCGACATGGGTTTGGTTGTAATACCATTGGTAAAGTCTCCAAATGTGTATTAGGTCTACATGTTTCTGTTAGTTCTCAGCGAATTACTATTTTACATACATTCAATACACTTTAAAATAAGGTGGGCTTGGTTTGAGAAGATGACTTGCTATTTACAATTACTATTTAATATTTGCCTGCCTGATGTATCTGAGGAACAGATGTCCAAAGTACAAACTTTAAAAAAAAAATAGCCTTCTAAAAAACATATATCAGATTCCAAATCAAGGTTAAACATAGGATAGAACATACGTGATGAAATTCCTATGGTAATTACTTTTTTCTCAAATTAAATAAATAATGTATATAAAAGTGCCTAAGACAGTTTCTGGCTTCAAAGTCAATAGGAAATTTTTATGTATAACTAAAGCTCTGTTTTGTGTGGCAAAAAACCTAAGTCCTGGTTTGGATAGCTTCATAGAGGGATTACATATCTCCCATTCTCTCATTTTTTTTTCTGTATCCCATCCCTTTTCTACTGAATTTGTGGGGTTCCTATAATAAAAGTCAATGATGAAAAATTTTAAAAGCATTCCTTCTTTTCATCTTTCCTGCGTCTTTTTTTTTTTTTTTTTTTTGCAGTAGGCGGGTGTCAGGGAAGATGCTGATTTGACGATTAACAGAAAAATTCAGTTTTTTCCAGTTGGCTTTTCCCTTCTAGAATGTAGCACTTTCTTTCTTTCTTTTTTGAGATGGAGTCTCACTCTGTCACCTGAGATCAGTGTCATGATCTCTGCTCACTGCAACCTCTACCTTCCAGGTTTACATGATTCTCCTGCCTCAGCCTCCTGAGTAGCTGGGATTACAGGGGCCCACCACTATGCTCAGCTAATTTTTTGTATTTTTAGCAGAGACTAGGTTTCATCATGTTGGCCAGGCTGGTCTTGAACTTATGACCTCGTGATTTGCCTGTCTTGGCCTTCCAAAGTGTTGAGATTACAGGCATGAGTCACCGCGCCTGGCTGCATTTTTTTTTCAAGCTAATAACTATTTTAGAAGCATGGAGCTGGGCATGGTGGCTCATGCCTGTAATCCCAGCACTTTAGGAGGCTGAGGCAGGTGTATTACTCAAGGTTACAAGTTCAAGGCCAGCCCGGCCATATGGTAAAAACCTGTCTCTACCAAAAATACAAAATTAGCTGGGTTGGTGGCAGGCACCTGTAATCCCAGCTACTCAGGATGCTGAGGCAGGAGAATCACTTGAACTCAGGAGAGAGAGGTTACAGTGAGCCAAGATTGTGCCACTGCACTCCAGTCTGGGCAACAGCATGAGACTGTGCCTCAAAAAATAAAAAATAAACATAAAAGAAGAAGTATGAGTCTTAGGTTAATTTTCTTTGAGTGCCTTTTAAAAAAATGTTGACTTGTCTTAGAAGAACAGCATTACTGTGTCTTCGTTTGGTTTATTAACAAGTGTGACCTACTGGGAATGATGTAGTTGTATACAGTGTGTGTAATAGATGGCTGAGTGGATAGCATCCCAGGAGTCACACTCATCCAGTATCATTTAATTTAAAGAATTCATCTGCATAGCTTAGAGGTGTAAAAAGTCTGGTTTAGAGATGTCTTCAGAAAGTGGAAATGTGGGAAGATGTGGGAAGATGTCCAGTGACCTTCATTATCCAGCTCTGTTCCCTGTCTCCCTTTACCCTTCAGAGGTGGCATCCACAGATGTCAAAGGACTTGTCAAGTTTGAGGAACTATCCCCTGGGGTGATGGTTAGTTTTATGTGCCAACTTGGCTGGGTCATGGGGCCCAGACATTTGGTCACACATTATTCTGGATGTTTCTGCAAGGATTGTTTTTGGATGAGATTAAAATTTAAATAGCTGGATTTTGAGTAAAGTGCATTGTCCTTCCTATTGTGGGTGGGCCTCATCCAATCAATTGAAGTTCTTGTTAGAACAAAGACTGACTTCCCTAAGAGGGAATTCTGCCAACAGATGGCCTTCAGACTTGAACTGCAACATCAGATCTTCCATGGGTCTCTAGCCTGTCAGGGCACACTACAGATTCTGGACTTGCCAGTCTCCATAATGCTGTGAGCCAATTCCTTAAAATAAATTATCTCTCTCTCTGTGTGTGTGTGTGTCCATGTGTGTGTGTGTGTGTGTGTGTGTGTCTTTCTCTCTCTCTCTCTTTATCTATGTATACTTCCATTGTTCTGTTTCTTTGGAGAAGCCAATAACATATCCAAGTTAGCAGGGTAGATAAGTAGATAGCATACTACTTATTTATTCCTAAGACAGTTGCCTTATGTGGGCCTCATGGTTCAACATTCCCTTCACATAAACCTCCACTACATTTAGACAGCTGCCCAACTTCCCTCTTCCTATGAGCTCTCAACACACTACGCGGCAAAATAGTTCCTGGGCCAATTTCACAGAAGCCACCAACATTTTATAAATTCAGGATCAGAGCTTCAGATTCTAGAGACCTGGAAGATATTTAAATTACAAGTGAGAAGAACCAAAGATCTGATTGAGATTAGATTTAGGAGAAATCTTAAATGTTTACAGTGGCCCTGCAAAGTAACTCTCTCATCTGTTTGTATACTCCCAGGGATGGGGGAATCACTACTTGCTAAAGATGCTGGTCCTATCTTTGGACAGCTTTGCTTTCCGAAAGCTTTTTCTAATAATATGAAGCTGCAATGCAATTTTTATCTATTGGGTAAGTCTAATCTTCTTTCACATGACATCCTTTTAGATATTTGATAATAGCCATTTTGTGGCTCTGTGTCTTCTCCAGATTGAAATGCCCCAGTAGTCCAAAGTTGCTGCTTTTGAAAATGTTGACTCCTCCACACCTTGCCAGGCCCTTTTTAATGTAAAATGTCTTAAATTTTTACGCTGTAAACAATGCAGTTTTTCCGGACATGGTCTGACTGTGGCATACCAGAGTGGAGCTATCATTCCCTTTGTTTTAAATATTCCAGTTTTGTTCACTGTTTTGACACCACTATACACTTAAACCTTCTAAGTCTTTCATGTAAGTCATGGCTGAGACATGCCTATTCTAAGACCGTGTGGGACATTATGTCGGCAAGTCTAATAGATCGATACAATTTCTCAGGGAAACTTTTGTTCCATAGCAAGGTAACAAGAAACTGGCTGATGGTAGCAAGAGAGGGGTTATAACATTTCAAGACTTCAAGGAAAGTTGCAACATGACTTTCATTATATTTTTTTATATTTTATATTATTTTTGGAAATAAGACCTTATAAAATATTTGTGTGATAAATTTTCTGCTTTGCAATTTTTTTGTTCTACTCCCAAAAACCGATAATTCACCTTCCTGCTATATTTCCTTTAAGAGGAGTCTACTGGGAAGCCATCCATCAAGAATTTCTTTGATGACGTCAGGCAAGGACTTATTTGCTACACTCTTTGAATTGAGGCTAATGGTACTTATCTATTTGACACATGTGTGCTGTGAAGATTAATGACTTGTTTGTGACATACTTTGAAGTTGAACGTAATCACTTTCTTATTGTATAGATAGGGCCTCCAAGGTGTTATCTCTTGTTTGTATCATGAAATTTGCAAAGCAGACACTACCTGAAAAGCTTCTACCTCCTTTCTATTCAGAACAGGTTTATTTTTATTATTCTATTTTTTTTTAATTGAGACAGAACCTCACTCTGTCATCCAGGCTGGAGTCCACTGGCACAATTTTTGCTCACTGCAACCTCTGCCTCCCAGGCTCAAGTGATCCTCTGACTTCAGCCTCCCAAGTAGCTGGGACTACAGATGCATGCCACTAAGCCTGGCTAATTTTTCTGTATTTTGGTAGAGACTGGGTTTTGTCATGTTGCCCAGGCTGATCTTGAATTCCTGAGCTCAAGCCATCAGCCTGCCTTCACCTCCCGATGTGCTAGGATTACAGGCATGAGCCATTGAGCCTAGCCCGGAACAGGTTTAAATACCTTTGTAAGGTTGTATTAATTTCCTGGAGCTGCTATAAGAAATTATCACAAGTTCAACTGGCTTAAAATAGCAGAAATCTGTTCTTTTGCAGGAGGTCAGAAGTCCAAAAACATCCTAAGCAAATTAACGCAAGAACAGAAAACCAAATACCACATGTTCTCACTTATAAATGGGAGCTAAACATTGTGGACAGAAAGATGACAACAATTGACACTGGGGACTATTAGAAGGGGGAGCAGGGAGAAGGGCATGGGTTGAAAAACTAACTGCTGGGTACTATGCTCAGTACGTGGGTGATGGGATCATTTATACCCTCAACCTCAGCACCATGCAATGTACCCAGGCAACCAACCTGCACATGTACCCCTAAATCTAAAATAAAAGTTGCAAAAGAAACAGATAAAATTAAAATTTTTAAAAATCTCCTCCTTTCTCCCATAAGGATACTAGTCATAGGATTTAGGGTCCACTCCAAATCCAGGATGTTCCTGTCTCAAGGTCTTGAACTTACATCTGCAAGGATCCTTATTCCAAGTAAGGTCATATTCTGATGTTCCCTGTAGATCTGTTGTTATGAAGGCCATTATTCAACCCGCAAAACTAGGTCCTCCTAGTTATCCAATTCCATTCCCAGATCATATAGCGGCCTTATTCAGCCACAGAGGCTGGTTCAAGAAGGCCATCCTGATTCTGCTTCCCTCTGTAGGCTGTAACTCATCTGCATGTTGGAGTTGGAACTAAAATATGAAATCTGGAAAAGCCTCAAACTTCATCCCAAGTAGTACTGTGATCTTCCATATTAACAATGTCTCCTAAAATGGCAGGATCAGTATTTCAGAAGAAACTGTAAACTAGACTTGAGAAACAGCCAGGTAATCTCCAGAGCTGGATTATTCTGATCTTGATGGCAGGACATCCCAGTGGACAAAGATTATTAGGGATTCTTGACAATCAGGAACCTGGATGTTGCTATTTACATCATGTTTTGTTATATTGGCTAATGATGTGGTTGAGAAGGAAATAACTGTGCTTCAGTGAATCTGCTCACATGTTTCCATTAGGCCTAGGCCTCTCTGAGATGACTTCTCTCTGAGTTGCTGCTTGTTCAGTACCTTGTATATGAAGCCAGTAGGAAGAAAAAAAGTCACTTTGCTTAAGTGTTAGATCTGTGCCAGAGGGTTAGGAATGCTGGAGGATTTCCCAGAATGCAGCATATGTGCTTACTTTCAAGCATGAGAAACAAACTACCTGAATGTACAAAAGTCACAGTAACTTTATAGGAAACAGAGTTTCAGAATTGTAATTCTAAGTAATGGACTTCTGTTACTTTAAGGTGAAGGAAAAAATAAGCATCCCTTTATTTAGCTGTAAAGCGAAAGTGGGTTATTTCTCAGATCTTTCCCAGGTGTAACAAATGACAAGCGTTCTTCTTCTTCTTCTTTTTTTTTAAATTTAAAATGGTATTTTAGATTAAGAGGTACATGTGTAGGTTTGTTACATGGGTATACGGCGTAGTATATGGCATAATGCTGGGGTTTACCAAATGATCCTATCGTGCTGGTAGTGAGTGTAGCATTCAATAGGTGGTTTTTCAGTCCATGATCCCCTCTCTCCCTCTTATCTAGCAGTTCTCATTGTCTCTTGTTCCTCTCTTTATGTCTATGTGTACTAGTTGTTCAGCTCCCACTTGTAAGTGAGAACATTTGGCATTTGGTTTTGCTTTCCTGCATAAATTTGCTTAGGATAATGGCTTCTAGCTTCATCCATGTTGCTGCAAAGAACGCAATTTTGTTCTTTTTTAGGACTGCATAGTATTCTATGATGTATATGTACCATATTTTCTTTATCCAATCCACCATGGATGGGCATTTAGGTTGATTCTATGTCTTTGCTATTGTGAATAGTGCTGTGAAGAACATACAAATGCATGCATCTTTTGGATAGAATGAATTATTTTACTTTGGGTATATACCAAGTAGTGAAATTGCTGAGTTGAATAGCAGTTCTCTTTTAAGTTCTTTGAGAAATCTCCAAACTGTTTTCCCCCATGGCTTAACTAGTTTGCCTTTCCAGCAACAGTGTATAAGGGTTCCCCTTTCTTCACAGTCCTGCCAGCATCTGCTAATAACAACCATTCTGACTGGGGTGAGATGGTATCTCATTGTGGTTTTGATTTGCATTTTTCTAATAATTTGTGTTGTTGAGCATTTTTTCATGTCCCTTGGCTGCTTGTACTTCTTCTTCTTCTTCTTTTTTTTTTTTTTTGAGAGGAAGTTTCACCTTTGTTGCCCAGGTTGGAGTACAGTGGCAGATTTTGGCTCACTGCAAACTCCACCTCCTGGATTCAAACAATTCTCCTGCATCAGCCTCCCAAGTAGCTGGGATTACAGGCATGCACCACCAAATCTGGCTAATTTTTGTATTTTTAGTGGAGACGGGGTTTGGCCATGTTGGTCAGGCTGGTCTCAAACTCCCAACCTCAGGTGATCCACCCACCTTGCCCTCTCAAAGGGTGGGAATTACAGACATGAGCCACTTCACCCTCTTCTTTTGAGAAGTGTCTGTTTGTGTCCTTTGCCTATTTTATTGGATTTTTTTTTTCTGGTTCATTTGTTTATTTGTGGATTCTGGATATTAGACATTTGTCAGATGCACAGTTTGTCAATACTTTCTCCGATTCTGCGGATTATCTGCTTACTATATTGATAGTTTCTTTTGCTGTGCAGAAGCTCTTTAGTGTAATTAGGTCCCACTTGTCATTTTTGCTGTTTTGCTTTGTTTTCGTTGCAGTTGTTTTGGGGAAGTTAGCCATAAGTTTTTTCCCAAAGCTGATGTTGTGAAGAATATTTCCTAGGTTTTCTACCAGGATTTCTAGACTTTGAAGACTTACATTTAAATCTTTAATTCATCTCATGTTAATGTTTATATATGATGAGAGGTAGAGGTCTAGTTTATTCTTCTGCATACAGCTAGCCAATTATCCAAGCACCATTCATTGAATAGGGAGTTCTTTCCCTATTGCTTATTTTTGTCAACATTGTTGAAGACCATCAGATAGTTGTACACGTGCAGGGTTATTTCTGGGTTCTCTGTTCTGTTCCATCAGTAGGACTATGTTCCTGTTTTTGTACTAGTACTGTGCTGTTTTGGTTACTATAGCCCGATGTATAGTTTGAAGATAAGCATTCTTGAGCCTGCATTGCAAGTGTTATAAAGCATTCTGTGTTCCTCAACCTGGATTGCTAAGTGTGATATCAAAAAAGTTTAGTTCTTATAGGCCATATAAGAGCCTGATATTATGTTCATTCTTACTATTCATTATTGATACCAGATATTAAGTTAGTGTTTACTTAATGGATATGTTAATGAGCATTTCTTTCCACTTTTTTAAAATAAAAATTTTTTAAATCTCCTCATTTATTTCCACTTTTACTGACACAGCATTGATTGGACAATCATCATTTCTCATCCATATTGCTGAAACAGTCTCCAAACTTTGTGACTCCAGAACCCAACCTATTGTTAGAATCATGAAGGAAGACTTTGAAGAGCATAGATTTGAGGCCCCTGAAAAATATAATTTAATAGGTCTGAAGTGAACGACTCAACCTTATTGTTATTATTATTAATATTATTTTAATAAGGCAGGCCAGGATTACAGCGCTCGTGCCTGTAATCCTAGCACTTTGGAAGGCTGAAGCAGGTGGATCACTTGAGGTCAGAAGTTCAAGATCAGTCTGGACAATATGGTGAAACCCCATCTTTGCAAAAAATAGAAAAATTAGCCAGGCATCATGGCATACACCTGTAATCCTGCTACTTGGGAAGCTGAGGCTGGAAGATCACCTGAAGCTGGGAGGTTAAGGATGCGGTGAGTTGTGGTCACGCCACTGCACTCCCGCCTGGGTGACAGAGTGAGACTGTCTCACAAATAAATTTTTTTTCTAAGATAATCCCATCTGAGCTGATTAATCTCAGTGCTTCAAGCACAGCAATTATCTTGGGTTCTACCTTTGCCAGGATTCTGGGAATTCCTTTTGCTTCTCCTATTTCCTTTGTCCCAGGTATTTCTCTTTTTTCTGTACTCTTTTGTTTTGAAAGGGCTTATTCTTTTGTAACATCATGAAAAAAGGGTAATGAGAGGCAAATTTTATCAGATAGTTCATATATAAAAGTGTCTATTTTATTTTGCCACTTGAGCTGTGTATACAATTCTTTGGAAACAATTTTTCTGCAGAATTTTAAAGGCATTACTCCACTGACATCCAAATTTTTGAGAAAATCAAAATTATTCTAATTTTTTAATTTACTATTCTTGTCTAATTCCTCTAATTATACCTTCTAGTACATTCTGATTCCGAATCTTTTGTAGGTGGCCTGTAGTTTCTTTTTTCCACCTGTTCTTACAACTCAGGATTAAAACTTATTTTGTCTTCAGTATTTTGAAATTTAATAGCAACTTTCTGTGACTCTACTTTCACCTAGTGTGTTGGACCTTCAGTGGGCCCTTTCAAAATGGAAAATATTCTCTTTTGGTTTGGGAAAATTTTCTTGAGTCATTTCCTTGATAAATTCCTCCTCCTTATTTGTGTTGCTCTCTTTTTCTTATTTTTAAATTACTTTTATGTCGGACCTCCTGGACTGATCTGATATTCTTATCTTTCTTCTCTTCTTTTTAACCTCCCTCCCTTTCTCCCCCTCCTTCCTCCCTTCCCTCCCCTCCCTTCCCCTCCTCTCCCTTCCCCTCCCCTCTCCTGCCCTCCCCTTCCCTCCTCATCCCTTTACCTTCCTTCCCCTCCTTCCTTCCTATATTAGTCAATTTGCATTGCAATACAGGAATACCTGAGGCTGAATAATTTATAAGAAAAATAGTTATATTCTGGCTTATGGCGCAGCAGGCTGTACAGAAAGTGTGATGCCAGCATCTGCTTCTGGTGATGGCTTCAGGAAGCTTCCAATCGTGGTGGAAGGTGAGAGGGAAATAAATACATCACATGGCGAAAGAGTGAGGAAGAAGTGTCAGGCTCTTTTAAACAAATATATCTCATGTGAATTCACGGAAAGAACTCATTACTGCTAGGACACCATCAAGCATTCATGAGGTATTTGCCCTCCTGACCCTAACACCTCCCACTAGGCCCCCACTTCCAACATTGTGAATCACATTTTAACCTAAGACTTGGAGGGGACAAAACATCCAAACCATCTCCCTTCCTCCCTCCCTCCCTTCCTTCCTTCCTCTCTGCAGATTTCCTCATGGTTCCCTTCTCTCCCATTTTAATTATATGTCTAATTTCCAAGGTCTTGTGTGTATTACTTTTAAACAGCATGTTGTTTTTGGCTCTTGGATGCAATATCTTCCCTTATCTTTGAGGATACAATTAATTTTTTTCCATTTTTAAAAATGCATGGTTTAATAGCATGCCAATGTGCTTTTAAACTGCTGTGTTTCTATTTTCCATGTTGGAGTAGAGGCCTTCCTCAGATTGTTATAATCCTTAACAATCTGCTCATGAGTACTAGTAAGGCACCAAAAAGGTGATGAGAAACTCTGAATGTGTGCATTAGGCTTACGGACTTTAAAATGGACTCTATGGTGACCTGGGCCAACTGATGGTTAAGAAACCCTCAAAGTCAGTATCTGTAAATCTTTTATCTTGCTTGGTCATGCTGCCCAGAGAAGCTTTCCAGTCTTCTCCCTGAAGGACAAGGCTCTGACTGCTGGCTGCTGGGAGCTGGGCTGAGGAATGGGGCTAGAGAGGGTAGTCTTGGCATTTAGCAATCAGTACACATAAGCCCCCAAATAGGGGTTACAGGCACAAACCGCCATTGTAGAGATGGGGTTTTGCTCTTGTAGCTGGAATTTAGGGATCTGGAGAGACCGATGGGGTTGCAGGAAGATTTTATTAAATGGGGACACAGACTCAGTGGAATTGCTTCCTAATTCTGAGCAAAGGACAAAGAAAATGGGGTGCCTTTTATGCACCTAGGATGACGCAGCAACAACAGGTTTACAGAAGTCAAAACAAAGAACAGTTAATTAATTTGTAACATGTCTTGTGATGTACTTTACATCTGAAAAATAACATCTTGAGAAACACATTCCACACTTTTTATCTGCTTTATGACCTTGCAGCTGGTCAGCAAGAAAAACAGGTATTTCTAGATGACTGGAAACTTTGCTAAGAACGTGGGGAGGTAGATAAGGGTTAAATGGTTTGCAGGAAGACAGTTCAATATTCTGCCTTAAACGGAGCTAGGGAGGTATTATATTAAACAGCATACAACACAGCAAAATTTACTTTATTATAAAGCAACTACAAATTACAAGGTTTTGTTTTACTATTATTGCTATTATTTAATTTCCTTTTTCACTGTGTTGCCTAGGCTGGTCTTGAGCCTGAGCTTAAAGTGATCTGCCTGCATTGGCCTCCCAAAGTTGTGGGATTACAGGCACGTCAGCCATTGTGCCTGGCCCCCAGTGCTTCTTAAGTATTGAAATATCTCTGCCTTCCCCAGGTATACTTAATATTGAGGTGCGTAATGCATTTGAGCATTGTGTGGTATAAATCAGCTGTTTCTCAGCTTGTTTTATTTTTAGTTTAAGGATCCACATTGTCTTGAGACTGCTAAATCAGTTACCTTTATCCATTCACTTTCTAGTTTCCAATGTTTTTTTGCTCTCTTCTTTGTTCTCTTCTTTGAGGGGTTATTTATTTTAAAAGTTTCTTCATTACCATTTTTGTGGAATTTGAAGGGTGGATAAAATAGATGTTTCTTCAGTCTGCTGTCTTAATGGAGATGCTTAAAAAGTTTCAATAAATTTAAGAATGTTTAAAATGTTGCAATTTATTTATTTATTTATTTATTTGAGATGGACTGTAGCCAAGGCTGGAGTGCAGTGGTGGATCTCGGCTCAGTGCAACCTCTGCCTCCCTGGTCCCAGTTCAAGAGATTCTCCTGCCTCAGTCTCCCAAGTAGCTGGGATTAAAGGCACGTGCCACCATGCCCAGCTAATTTTTGTAGTTTTAGTAGAGATGGAGTTTCACCATGTTGGTCAGGCTGGTTTTGAGTTCCTGACCTCGTGATCTGCCCTCCTTTGCCTCCCAAAGTGCTAAGGTTATAGGCGTGAGCCACAGCGCCTGGTTGCAAATATGTTTTTTTTTTTTTTTTTTTTTTTTTTTTGAGACAGAGTCTTACTCTGTCACCAGGCGCCAGGCTGGAGTGCAGTGGCACAATCTCGGCTCACTGCAACCTCCGCCTCCCGGGTTCAAGCAATTCTCCTGCCTCAGCCTCCCGAGTAGCTGGGACTACAGGTGCACGCCACCAAGCCCAGCTAAATTTTTTTGTATTTTTGGTAGAGACGAGGTTTCACCATGTTGACCAGGATGGTCTAGATCTCTTGACCTCATGATCTGCCTGCCTCGGCCTCCCAAAGTGCTGGGATTACAGGCTTGAGTCACCACAGCCGGCCAGAAAATTCTTTATCACATGGCATCTAAGAGCCCTTTAGTGGATGAGGGAGAACTTACTGTTCGCTTCTTTCTCCTTTAATAAGAGAAAATGGATTTTATACAAATAAAAGGCAAAATCACTCCTATCTTAAGGGGATGTACCATAAGTGTTCTTAACCAGTCACTGTAATCCCAGGCTCCTTGCCTGGGACTGGCTTTGGTGTAGGCCCAGGACCCAGTTTTTGCCAGTGAAATGTAAGGAGGAGTCTAATGTGGAGTTTATAAGAAAGACTGTCCTCCTCTATTAAAAGACAAAAACCCAAAAACGTTCTCTATATTTTCTTGGACTTTGTCATGTAAAAATGTGACACTTGAACCTGTGCTGGTTGCCTTAGGAGAACCATGGAGAAACAGACAAAGCCCTCATATTGTTTACCTGCAAACTTAACCAACTCAGAAGCCGCCTGCTTCTAGACCTTTTGTTATGTGACTTAATTAAACATGGCCATAGTTTAAGACACTGTTGCCCATTTTTTCTACTTCAAGCCAAAAACAGTTTGTGTTTGTTTATTTGTTTGTTTTTGCAATGGGATCTTGCTGTGTTGCCCAGGCTGGACTTGAACTCTGATGGCCTCAGCCTCCTGAGTGACTGGGGCTATAGGCAAGCACATCACACCCAGCTAGTCAATGCCTCTAAACCTGTTTTAGCCTCTACAAATTAGAGTTAATACCTAGCACTTAGGGTTTTTAAAAATGAAAACTGAGATAACATGTTTAAAATGAGAAAAGGGATAGGGTGCAGTGGCTCACACCTGTAACTCCAGCACTTTGGAAGGCTGAGGTGGGCAAATTGTTTGAGCTCAGGAGTTCAAGACCAGCCTGGGCAACTTGAGAAACCCAATCTCTACAAAAAATACAAAAATTAGCCAGGTATGGTGGCACATGACTGTAGTCTTAGCTACTGGGGAGGCTGAGGCAGCAGGATAACTTGAGCCTAGGAGCTCAAGGTTACAATAAGCTGTGACTGCAGTCTGGATGACAAAGCAAGATTCTGTCTTAAAAAAGGAAAAATTTTAAAAAGAGAGAGAGGAAGTGTTTTCTCAGTTTCTGGCACTCTAAAGAAATGGTAGTTAACAATTATTTTAAATTAAGACTCCTTTTTTTAAATTTTAATAACTGTCTTAATAAAACCCATGATTTGGCCTAATGAGTGTATGCAAGTTAGATACATGCACAGACTTATTTTTCATGTCCAATATCTGGCACACAGTAAGTACTCCATAAAATTTTAAAAACAAGTAAACATAGTAGCCATGCAATACGTTTTTACTAAGTGAGTAAATAAAAGAATAGGTGGGTAAGTGAATGAACTGATAAGTGTCAACGTTTCTAAGTGACTTGATTACTTTAAATAGCTAGAGGAAACAGTAGAATGGTATCCAAATAAATTCTGTAGAAAATATGATAGATACAGTTCCTCTGGAAAGCAGGATAGCATGATAAATAGCAAAATATAAGCCCTGCATAGGGCATTGTGCAATGTCACTTACTACAGATAAAGTATTGTATTATACTGTGGAAAATCATCCTGGAGCCCCTCATGGGAAATCTCTCTGAATTGTATTAAAGACAGACCTTGTCTCTCACTTTACCTATCTATGATTTTATCTGGGAATCACATGTTTGTGTAGCATCAAGTTTCAATTTATACAATACACATACAGCATTTTGCCATAAACAAGACTCAACAAAACAAATGGAATGTGCTGGAGAGGTTTCTATAGAACAAGGTGTTCCTCATAAAAGCCTGTGGCCTCTATAACTAATTCTCTTTCTTTTCTGAACTATTGGGCTCATTCTGGGCACCATGCAGAATTCTAGCTAGAATTTCATCATCTGTTGGTCCCAATCTTATCACAACAGTTTGCATTTTTAAAAGAAATACATAACATTGAAAAATAATATTTTTTTCTGTTTCTCACAGGAAACATGTATTGTGCTTGTTATTGAAAACTTCTGGCTCACATACCTCTTGACGTCACATCTGAACTCAAAGCCCATTCTTGTTTTGGAACTTTTTAAAAGCCTGATTCCAAGTTCTGTAGAAATCATCACTTAAAAAGCAACAGCTCAAAACTTTGTGATGTTTTTGATGCTGATTCAACAGAATCCAAGTGACCTCAGGTCAATATAAAGAAAGTGACTTAAACCAATTATTAAATTTGTGCAAAGTCTTCTGGAAAGAAGTAAATGATTTATTTCTAAATATTTTATGAGTCCAAAGGCAGAATCTTAAAGCTATGATTTTAAAAAGCCAATGCCATTGAAGAAATAATGCTGTAGTTTCTTTGGTTGTTCTTCTGGAAAGCTATTGAAAGATTATGGGCACACATGTGGTTGAGAGAAAAAAGCCACTAATGAGATAGTATCATATGCTTTCTTTACCTTGGATCTGAGCTGAAAAAATGGCTCTTGTTGAGTCCCAAGGGATGAGTAGTCTTCAAGTTCAGTGGAAGACTCAGCTTGTGGTTTGATGAGGGCACTCGTTCATTCACAAATTCATGAATCAGTCATGATGGAAGAGAAAGCGTAGCTGGTTTGGGTAGAATCTGACTGCATTGAATAAATTTCCAGCTCTGGTGAAAGTAGTAAAATGGAGGCTCAAATTCCAGTTGGAGACGATATCCAGCCAAAATGTTTCTAAATTCGAGTATATGAAAAATTTGAGAATGACAGTTACCACCACTGTCTGCACTGGAGATGGAGCTTTTGTTTGCAGGTTCCCAGTGACGATGGCATTGTCTATGACAATACATCATCCTCTTAGGATTGTTGTGAGACTTAAATAAAATTATGTGTAGCAATTGTTTAGCCTATTGTAAGGGCTCAGCAAATGTTAGTGGTATCATTATTATATGTGCTGTACAAAATAGCTATTGCACAGAGACAATATCTCTATAGATTATCTCAGATTCTGTTCCAAATCAGGTGACCATAAAATAAGAAGTAAGCCATTCTATCTGAGACATCCATACCTTACTGATTCTTATTTGTATAACAAGATAGAATTGATGAAATAATTTCTGATGTTTTAGGAGAGAATTACCTTTTATCCTACAAGTATCAAGGCTCTTCAAAAAATTACTGGAAAATGTTCAGTAAAGTTGAATGAAAATGGTAATGTTGATTGTTAGAATCAGAGATTTTTGCCAAATTATGTGTCTAAGATAGTGCAGAAATAACCTGCCTGCCTCACAACCTCTTCCCTCTCTCACTACCTCTTGCCAATTTTCTATTGCATCTTTTGAATATCTCAAACAAGGATAAGACACCGTCAGCTACTTGTGAAAAAGTTGAATATACATATTAAAGGAAATTACTAAGCTATATATTACTGTCATATTTTGAAAGCATACATTTTAGAATATAGAAAAATCAGAAAGAAAAGAAAGCCCTTTAAAACTACATGAAGTGGCAAAGGAAATAGAAACCAATCTTCAGACACAGAAATTTAATTAGCATACTATATAGATAAAAGCATTATCTGGCTTGGAGGTCAATAATAGCACATTTTCTATATAGTTTCTAAAGGCAAGACCTTCAGGGATTTATTTATAATTTATATTTTCTTCTTAACTTGGAAATAGCTGTTTTTCTCAACTTGCTTTCTTGGTAGTGAAAATGATTTCCAAATGTTTGAGTTTCTTTTGAAAGTTATATGATGAAGAGAATAAAATGTCAACATGTCCCTAAGTTTTATGTTGGTTGATCTAATCGCCAAGAAGCAATTCTTTCAATACAGTATAAAATTGTTATCGAACCAAACCCTGACATTTTCATCTGCCTACTCGAGCTGTGCGCTGGAATGTTTCGCTGGAATTTCAAACTCAGCATGTACAAAACTGAACATCTTTTTTCCAAATCTCCCCTAATATCACCTCTCAGCTAGTGGCCAATATCTTCCTAGCAATGTAAACTCAGGCAAGAGTCATCTTTGAGCTCTCTCTTCTCCCACCTCCCATATTCAGTTGGCGATCTAAATTCCATCTGTTCTACCTTGACAGGTTTCTTGCACTGCTCCTCTTCTTTCTATTGCCACATTTGCTTTTCTAGAAAAAGTCCTTAATATGTTTTTCTAGCATTACTGCGATCTCTTCCTAGTTAATCATCCTGCGTTTAGTTGCATTCTTTTCCAATCCATCTTTCTCATTGGTGCTAGTTTCTTCTTCCTGAACCATAGTTATGAAAGTGTCATTCTCCTGTTCAAAATCCTGCAGTGTTATCTCACTAAGATTAGAGTAGTATTTAAAGTTCTTCCACAATATTCACATATCATTCTAATCTTTAAAATGTCCATCATTTTTAGCTGCGGGTAATGGCACACACCTGTGGTCCCAGCTACTCAGGTGGTTGAAGTGGCAGGATTGCTTGAGTACAGGCAGTCAGGGTTGCAGGGAACTGTGACTGCACCAACCTGGGCCACAGAGCGAGACTCCATCTCTATTAAAACAAAATTAAAATGTCCATCATTTTTTAGGTGTCTGTGTCAAGAACTGTTAGAGGCTTCACCTGCATTAACTTTATTTCTCATTACTAGGCCAATGTGGTAAGACTCTATCAGCTGTTTCTTACTCCTTGAAACAAGGTGGGACAGGGGTGGATGGTGGGTGCATTCTAGCTATTGAAAAGGTGCTGGTGATCAAGGATCCCTCCCACGCTAACTCAGTGGAAGAGAGGTTTGAAATACAAGATGATAGCTCTTATTTTAAATAAGTACCTGAAGTTATGCTACTAGTGGAGATATGAATCTCTTATGTAGATTCATGGAGGGAGGCTATCAGACTGGTTTTATATTTTTAAGAATAACCAAAGAAAAACAAACTAAACACCCAAACTCCAACCCGCATTGGAAAATAATTTTCATCTTCTCCTCCTTCCTGAGACTTGAATCTTCCTCTTCTTTCTCACCCAGCAGTGAATACATGGAAAGGGGAGAATGACTATAATTCAAAACTTACGCTGGGAGGTGGGGCATGGTGGCTTACGCCTGTAATCCCAGTGCTTTGGGAGGCCAAGGTGGGCGAATCCTTGAGGTCAGGAGTTTGAGACAAGCCTGGCCAACATGATGAAACCCCGTTTATACTAAAAATACAACAATTGTCTGGGCATGGTTGTACATGCCTGTAATCCCAGCTACTTAGGAGGCCGAGGCTGTGATCACTTGAACCCAGGAGGTGGAGGTGCAGTGAGCTGAGATCGTGCCATCGCACTCCAGCCTGGGTGACAGAATGAGACTCCATCAAAAAAAGAAAAAAAACACCAAACTTTATGCTAGGAACAAAACACCAAACCTTAGGCTAGGAGCAAGCAATATTTCACAGACACTGAAGAAATCTGAAGAATTCTAGCTGCTGGGGGAATGGAAGTGTCCAGAGTGGGGAAGGGACAAGGAAAACATGATAGGGAAAGTTGAAACTTTGCGGAGAGGTGGTAAGAGGATAAGGAACATAGAGAGTGTCAATTCAGGACAATCTGTTGACGTAGGAAATATTCATTTGAGGATGCCCAGAAGACCT
Organism: Alouatta palliata; assembly: GCA_004027835.1. Taxonomy (NCBI): domain Eukaryota; kingdom Metazoa; phylum Chordata; class Mammalia; order Primates; family Atelidae; genus Alouatta; species Alouatta palliata. Next base: position 30,305 of record PVKV010024037.1, read on the forward strand.
GGGTAGTTCAATTGCATGTATATAATTTTAATTGTGATGAAATACACGTAACACAAAATTTACCATTTTAACACTTTTTAAGTAGGCAGTTCTGTCTCATTGAGTATATTTCAGTTTTTTCTTTTCTTTTTTTTTTTTTTCTTGAGATGGAGTCTTACTCTGTTGCCCAGGCTGGAGGGCAGTGGTGTGATCTTGGCTAACTGCAACCTCCACCTCTCGGGTTCAAGAGATTCTCCTGCCTCAGCCTCCTGAGTAGCTGGTATTACAGGTGCACGCCACTATGCCTAGCTAATTTTTGTATTTTTAGTAGAGATGGGGTTTCACCATGTTGGCCAGGCTGGTCTTGAACTCCTGACTTCAAGTGATCTGTCCACCTTGGCCTCCCAAAGTGCTGGATTACAGGTGTGAGCCACTGTGCCCAGCCACATTAAGTATATTTCACATTCTTGTGCAACCATCACCTCCATCCACTTCCAGAATTTATTCATTTTCCCCCACTGAAACTCTGTACCCTTTAAACACTTAATTCCCATCCCCTCTCACTGCTGTTTCCTGGCAACCACCATTCTAATTTGTGTCTCTGTGAATTTGACTACTCCAGGTACCTCAAATAAGTGGGATCATAATATCTGTTTTTTTTTGGTGACTGGCTTATTTTATTTAGCATAATGTCTTCAAGGTTCATCCACGTTATAGCTTGTGTCTGTATTTCCTTCCCTTTTAAGACTGAATAATAGTCCACTGTATGTAAATATCACATTTTGTTTATCCATTCATCTGTGACAAACACTTGGCCAACTTCATATTTTCATATAGCTAGAATAGAGGGTAAAATGCTCCCCTTCTCCCTAAGTCAGTGTTATTTGGATTATCACTGAGATCTTGATAGGGCATCTCAAGCTTTGCTTGAAATTTCCTGTGTGAGCTCATAGAAACCACTCACCATCCCCAGGGGCCAAGGCAATAGAAGGTACCCGAGACTCTTACTTTTTCTGTAAGAACTGAATTCCTTACCCAACTTCTCCTTTCCCAGCCATCCTATACCCAAACCTTGCCACCACCTCCAAAGCCAAAAGTCTGGACCAGAGACCCAGATACAACTATTTTCCATACGAAGACTCTCCACCCATTGCCAGGACCATTTTAATGCAAAGGTCTTAATTTTTTTTTTTTTTTTTCAAACACAGCAGCACTTTATTAACAAGGAGAGAATAATATAATCACAAGGAAATACTTGTAAGTCTAAATTAAATGATATCTTGGGCAGCATAAAATGAATACTAACAAGGGCAGGCATCCCAATGTATCTGTCTCACAGCTGTTCAATGTGAAAGTAGCTTGTAAGCAAGGAAAGACAAGAGCAACATTTACATCACAAACTGACTGTAAAATACTTCATTACATTGAGAAAGGTAATGAATGGTCAAATTCCATAACTAGAAAGAGACACCATTTGAGTATCTATCAATGAGCCAAACAGATCTGTTAGATTTTAATACTGCCTGGTATGCAACTCAGGTACCGACTTCCTCTTTATGTAGGAAGCCAATGTTCATGTTCTTGATAATAGTCATTAATCTTTCTGATTGAGACAGTCCAAACCCATCTGACCTCAGAACACTAGGTCTAAGAGTCAGCTTCTTACAGTGATATATTTTCCTTGAGTTCATTCATGGTTCTAAATCAGCATGTTACTATAATCTGAAAATGACACAGGGCACAAAGGAGCCATACATAAATAGAAAAGTATCCCATATTCCAGTATCACATGACAGAAAATTTCAAATTTATGGTTAAAATTATTTAAGACATTTATTTTTCTTGTGGCCATTCATTTAATTAATCGAAGAACATCAGTGTATTAAGAAGGTCCCTCT